>CM032063.1:22819451-22837896 GCA_018831715.1 Matsumurasca onukii | reverse complement strand
GGTTACAAAAACGCCAAACTGTAGAAAAAATATAACTCACGTGAATTTTAAGTTAGTTAAAAGTATAAAATCGAAAAAACTGATACATGAATGCACGTGATACACGTATAATTTTGACTTATTTTATCTCCTAAAACTTATTTAGGAGTCCTTCATAACCTATGAAGCTTCTGAACTGGTGCACAGTGGCATAGTAAGTTTTTAACTGTACGTAGAAACTAATATTCTATTAACATGACCCCTTGTGCCCCAATAGTTTTGTCTGCTCAACTTTATAAATATTTTTAGTTGATGCATACACGGGATTTACGTTGTATCCCGACCGTCGTTTGGGGACCGTTTCGCTGCCTCATTTGATGATCCTTAACTTGAATAAAATTTGAACAACATAAACCACCAACATGAATGGTCTAAATTCATTGTTCTAGTAATGTGAACATATTCAAACAAAAGTTAGTTTTACAAATCTTTTTAGTAACGGTTGTAGGGATTTTTTCTTAGTTTAGTAACGGTAATCAGTTAAAACATAAAACTATAAGCTCATTGCCTGGGTCCTAAAGATGTGTTGAACATATTACACGACATTTCGGTGGATTGCCCTTTCAAACGTCTTCTTCTTCATTTCTTCTTTTCTTCTTAATCACTAAATGAATCATATACATATCTACGTTTCCTGGTTCATCACGCGTGTCACCGTTCGCGAACAAATTGAAGCGGCAGCTTAAGCGATATTGATGATAAACCCCGGGAAGTGTAGATATGTATGTAGAGTATTAATCTACTGAGTGCATTAATTTTAACAGTGGATTCTACTCGTTAAAATGGACTAAAAAACTACCTATATCCTATACAATAGCCTTTAACCGTTTAGCTGTAATGGCGTATTTTGTGAATTTTTGAACTACTTGACTTTCTACTGTAATGTGACAGTATTAGCCCATTATAATGTGTTGTTTATCATAATAACGATGATACCATCTGAAAGAACGTTAAATTTCCTGTAAAATAAATACTTTATCAAGAGCATTATCATAAATGGCTTTAACGTTAAAAATGTGTTTATATTTGTTTCTTGTTTCCAAGGCTTGATTGAATTAGTTATACCTTTTGTATGGTCATGTCAATTGCACAAAACTTGCCTTATTTCTTCATCTTTAAAATGGTATAGTATGTAGGGGTCATTAGAGGAAATCGAATAATTCATCAAAATGTTATTAAAGTACAGATTTTCCAAAAATTGGTTAAAACATCAAACTAATAACTGAGCGTGTAATATGTCTTTACAGCTGAATGTTGACTACATCAGCTGATGGAATTCCAAAACAGTATAATCAGCTGACTTCAACTTGTTGTATTGCAACATACAACCCTTAACAAGAGACTCCCCATAAGAGTTCTGCCTTGATCCAGCAGTTCGATCGTCACCGATTCTTCAAAGTACCATTCAATGATAGTTCCCACATTAGTCGTGATAGCGTTTTTAATATACATAACCAACTGAAAAGAAGGAACAATCGTTTGGCATCATGGTCCCCTGACTGGGGAGAATCTTAACACCAGGACATCTTGAAAGTGCTGGTTTAGACACAACATGGTGAACTATTACTGAAAACGGGAACATTCAGAAAGGACTTCAGAGGGGCAGATGGTGGACATTTAAACATAGTTTAATTGATGTATCAAAGTTGATAGCCATAAAAATCTTTTCGTGTGATATCAGACACGAAATATGTCCGAGCTTATTTTGTTTATTTTTCTTAACAGTGTTTACTGCTGTAATAAAACATAATTGATTTAAGCAAAACCTTGGATTTTCTATAAATGCGTTCTCTGAGTTTAGTATTAACTAAAATGTTGCTAAATTTAATACAAAATATCAATAGTTTGTGTTCCAATTTGTACAAATCAGCTAATTCAGTCACTAGTTGTATCTGGTAAAGAAATATTACTTGTCAGTAGTTAGTTTGGCGTTATCAGACGTTATCCACCGCTTTCAGTGAACAAAAAAACCCTAAAAACTTCGGGATTTGAAATGTTTCCCGCCTTCAGGTGAAAATTAACCTTAAACATAACCAACAACATTAAAAATGAGAGTCTAAAAGTATCAGCACAAAGCGGAATCGGTCAACTACCAACCAAATTATGTTGATTCCTTCCCTTAGAAACTTGTCGATTGATAACAACTAGCCTAGACAACTATGTATAACGATGGAAAACGTCAAATAACCTAATATAAACCCCGTTATACTTAAACCTCAAGTTAAACCATCGTCATCAACAGGCTTCAAACAAAGAATAAGTTTAATGTGCTGCTTTTAATATGTTTAGATTCTGTACCTTAAAAATGCAGTTATAACATTTTTGATTTTTTTTCAACACTGGTCCTGTAAACCCTGTTTTCCAATGGGTCAATCTATACATTTATTTTGTCCTTGTTTGATTAGAACATTAATGTACAAGGTGAAGGTTTTCTGCATCATAGCAGCAGAAATCGCGACGATCATACTGCAGGATCAACGGCAGAACTTATGGGGGTCTCTTGTTATGGGGTTTGTATGGTGCAGTTCAACAATACAAGTTGAAGTCAATGATTATCGTTTTAAATTCAACCAGCTGATGTGAGAAGTCAACAGATTCAGCTGGTAAACCGTATTACATGCTCAGTTATTAGTTTGATGTTTTACCTAATTTTTTAAAATCTGTACTTTGGCAACTTACTTTACGAATTATTGGATTTCTTCCCTACTGACCCCTACATATTCTTCACCATTTTAAGATGAAAAAATAAGGCAGTTTTGGTGTAATTGGACATGACAATACAATTATAACTAATTTAATCAAGCCTTGAAAATTGAAGAAACAAATTTGTAAACACATTTTTAACTTTAAAAGCCATTTTACATGAGATAAAAAAGACGTTATGTTTCCTGATAAAGTATTTATTTTATAGGAAATAACGTTCTTTAGATGGTATCTGTTATAAATTAACACACATTACTGTGGGCTTTACCAGTACATTTACAGAAGAAAGTCCAGTAGTTCAAAGTCGCAAAAATACGCCATTACAATAAACGGTTGAAGTTGGAATTTATAGGGATATAGGTATTTATTTGGTCCATTTTAACGAGTAGAATCCACTGTTAAAATTAATGCACTCAGTAGAGACTCACCCTGTATAGACTTTTTTGGTAATTTAGAAGAAAGGAAGAAGAAGACGAAATAGAAAACTTATGCGAAATTCATCGTGTAGTATATTCAACTTTTACCTTTGGGACCACAGGCAATGAGTTATAATAGTGCCAAAGGGTCCTAAACTGAGATAAATAAATCTATAAAAAACTGTCCTTTATCATCGGCGATGTGATTGGTCAAAAATGGGGCATAAATTTTGTTTATGGGTTTCTTATGCAAAACAATGAAAAGTACCTAAAACATGGGTCCTAAAATTCTTCTCTTTACTCCAGTAGCCGCCATTTTGTATTTTTACTGAAAGATTTATATCTCAGAACTGTTTGAAACAAATTGCATTCAGAAAAACGTGGTAGGGTGTTTATGTCCCAAAAGGGCAATTGAAAAATAATATGTCTTCAAACCTTATACAAGAAACAAAATGGCGGCTGTTTAAGTTTTCAAATTAAATACCATGAAAATGGCGCATAATAAAAATTTTAAAGGAGTAAAATAAGTTGTATTTTATAATTTTTACATTAAGATACTAACTCATTTCCAAATGTAAATTAATATTTTCACATTTTACGTCAATTTACAACTGGTACATTACCAGTTTTCAGTGTTAAAATTGATATCTCCAGAACGGTTTAACAAATTACATTCAAACTTGTAAAGTTTATGTGTAATAAGGTAAATTTTAAGAAAAACATTATTTCGCCAAAAACCTACAGAAACAAAATGGTGGCTATTTAAATTTTTTCAAATTATTAATACTGAAAATGGCATATAATATAAAAGGTAATTTAACAGAGTGAAAAAAGTTGTATTTTATAATTTTAATAGAGATACAAACTGATTTTTCAAAATTTTCATTAATTATTTTCGTTTTTACGTCCTTTTACAACTGGTAAAAGTACTAGTTGTAAGTGCAATAGAAAATGAAAAAATGGATTTATATCTTTTATTGAGTATAAAATACAACTTCTCTTAAATTTTGTATCATACCTCATATTTCATAATTATTTCAATAAATGAGTTTTATCCAATAATCACTGTTTAATTTGCCTTTATGACACATAAACCTTAATACAATCATCAAAAGCGATCTGGAATATAAATTTTAAGTAAAAAAATACAAAATGGCGGCTACCAGTGTAACGAAGAATTTTGGGACCCATGTTTATAGGAACGTTTTCATTGTTCTTGCATAAGGAACCCACCCTGAATGGTATTGCCCTATTTTTGAATCACCCTGTATATTATACAGGTGTAGGTCTTTCTGGACATACTTTGTAGACATGTTCCGTGGAATCAAAACAAGAAAATTTTACCATATAAACGCTTTCTCCGGCGCTTCGTTTGTCCGTCTGTCTGTGTGGATGTGTTTTACTAAAATAACTATGAAAATAAAATACTAATGAATTGATTTTACAAAACTTTGGTTAAAATTTAAAATGCCATTGTCTAGTGGGAAAAATATCATTTCATTTAACTTCAAATTTCAAAATTACGGCCGTTTAAAAGAATTTCAAGTTGAATAGTTAAAACAGTACGTTTACAACAAATTTCAAGAACATCTACTTTTTAGTGTATTTATTTCCCTTTCAAAAATGTATAAACTTTGAAATCGAATGAGAAACAACAGAGTTATTGTAGTTTCTGTATTACCTGCTCATACTTATACCATGCGTTCCTCTAGTCAGATAACGCAACAACAATAAACTGACTTTATTATATTTTGATTCAGGGTTTGTTAAATTCGTTTGGACATCTACAAGCAATAATGAGTCTTTCCACGTATGCTACCGTGTCGAAGGTCGTCATTTTGAACGTCCACATGCTTTGTTCCGGATGATGCCCAAATTTTGTTCACTGTTTCTTACTCATCCTGTCCACAAACCTCTCATTAATAACTGTGTCTTTCAGAAAGCTATTGCTTCAAAATACTTTTTAAGCTTAGGTTAGGTTTGGTGTTTTATATGAGTAGAGATATTCATAGGAGCAACTCCGACATTAATCAGCCAATCCAAATTTAGTTTTAGCCAACGCACTCAGCTAACTAAGTGCACTTGAAATTCCCAATAACTAAACTACGAAACATTTACATTTTTATCTTTTATTTAACTTTCATTTAATTCACCAAAACAGAGTAATATAAAAATATTATTAATTTTTATTTGTTTGTGCAAGAGCTGTTCAAAAAAATGACGACTTTCGACAAGGTAGCATACATGGCAAGACTAATTATTGTTTGTAGACATGTCCAATCGATTTTAACAAACTCCCTGAAGAAAACTGCTTAGTTCCATTGTTGTTGCAAGTTAAATAACTGGAGAAACGCATGGCGGACATGGACCGGTAAAAGAAAACTACAATAACTTTGTTATTTCTCATTTGATTTTCGCAAGTTTATACATTTAAGGAAATAAATACACTAAAAGTAATTGTTCTTATACAACTAATTTCCGTTTTTGAGCGATTCAACTTTTGAAATTTTAAATGGCCGCCATTTTGCACTGAAGGTTAAATGAACACTTCATATTTTTTCCTACTAATTAGACAATGGCATTTTAAATCTTGACCCCAAAAGTTTGGTGAAATTCAATTCATTAGTTTTATTGTCATAATTATTTTAGTAAAAAAACATCCATTACAGACAGACGGATAACGCCCGGACCTCCTTGAGGATGGTAAAATATTCTTTGTTTTGACCTACGTTAATCTGTGACCCAGTTCACCGACACCCTCACATTACGCTCGCTATCGTGATTATACATATTGCTGAAAAAGGTGCCCATGTGTCAGGCGATTCACCCAAAAGAAGAAAAGATTCTACCAACATGAACCGTCGGTCAAGCCGAAGCAGCGACTTCGTCGAATTTCAGTTCCTGTTGAAACGGAAGTCTCTTACGAGTATTTGTTGGCTGGTAATTAAGATGTACAATTTAGTACTTGCAATTCAACTGAAAATTGGATCAAAACCGTTTCCAGACCTACAGTAATTTTAAGATAAGGTGACGAAATACGTGAAACTCTATCCCGAAAAATTTCTGAAGTAAATAAGGGAAACTTTTGAAAAACCACTGAAAAATGCTGTTTTAATGATTTAAATATTCAAACGTTTCTGTCTAAACTGTGTTAATACCAGCCGTATAAATGAAGAATTTAAAAATATAATATAGATAAAAACACAAAAATAATTAAAATGTATAAGTAGTATAACAATTCAAAGTTAAAATAATTTTAAATTGAAAATAAACAAACTAAACCAGGATGGTAAATATAAAAGCATCTTCTAAATTGTTGGCTTTACTGTTATGCAACAAAAATCATTTAAACAACCATTTCCCCGAATAATTGAGAAGCCAAGAAATTAAAACACAAATAATTTCAACCATCGCAATTTAGAAACTTTTAAATTACCAGTAGCCAGACCTCTTTTACATATATATGAACCAAATAACTATTTTTCAATGCCACCACAGAAATCACTTTTATATTTACCTATCGTTTAGTTAGTTTATTTTAAATTGCAAAATAGTTTTAACTTTGAATTGTTATACTACTTCCTTGCATTTTAAAATAATTTTGCATTTTTATCTATATTATATTTTATATTCTTTTCATTTAGTACAAGTTAATGACAGTCTAACAGTTTTAACAAACGTTTTGTAAGTTTTTAAATCATTGTACAGCATTTCTTCTCAAAAAGCTTCTTTATTTTACAATCAATTTACCTAAGTTCAATTAGGTTGTTCTTGAGTTTAGCGACGAGAAATCAGTTTATTTTTTTATTGCAGTAAACTTGCAAGAAAATTTAATTTTGAAGAGAAAGGACGCAAACCGCTCACAATACAAAACGCAAACCCAAAATAATCCTAAATACACAAAACGCATGAGGGCCGACCAAATCTGTCTATTATAGACTTATCGTCTATTATTGTCTATTATAGACTTATTTTACATCTTTTCTTCGAAATTAAACCTCGCCAAAGCCTGCAAAAATATTTTGTATGTTTATTAAACATTTAACATAGTAACTTTGTTTAACCTGTGAAACCCTGTTTTCAAAAGTCGTACCACATTCCTTAAAATTACTTTCATAAGTTACAGGTCTAGAAACGCTTTCTAGGCTTCAATTCTTCAAATCATTTGCCAAACTCTAAAATATCAACCAACAGCCAACAAATACAGGTAGGCTTCTGTTTCAGTAGGAACTGAAATTCAGGCGAAATATTTCACCCTGTATAACCTGGTAACTGCCATTTCTAACTACGTTAATTAGAACTTTTTCTTTTTGATGTGTGGAAACGCGTTCCCACTCATGGGCACCTTTTTCTCAGGTTCATCTCTGTGCTCATTTTCATGATATTGTTATGTGCCAGTTTAGATTAGTGTGTGTGTTATTGTGGTGTATGTTCGAACAAATTACAACGCTTTGTTTGAAGAACAGATCGTCGAGCCACACCCCATGCCATTACTCTACTCTGTGACTGATGACATCAATAACAGAATCATTTGACATATATATACATGACGTCGTGCAGCTGATGTTCGCTCACAGCTCATTGTTGACATTCCATTTGCACCCCGCCCTTTCAGTGTTTAGTTTTACGAAGCTCAACTGGTTGTGTATCTGTAATCAATTCAAGTCTTAGTATTTTTTTACTTTTAAACTACTACGCGTATTATAATATACAAAGCTGTTTTTAACAAATTTATCTAAATCACATAGATTTCAAAGCTTTAAAATTTTACAAATTACTTGTTTTTATGAATTTATCATAAATTCTTTTACTGATGTTGTATTGGGCCTACTCACTTTTGTCTTGTTTATACCTAGATACTGTAGTGTTAAAGTAAGCTGTCCTGCCGAGACAATTATTATAATAAAAGTATACACAAGATGATACTTGTGTCTATTATTATTTTCATCATGAGGTCTTACTCTAATAAACTCGAATTTAAAATGACATGCTGGTAGAGTTTACTCTTTGACACACCTTGAGATCAATAGTAAAGAATATTCCTTGTTTGAAGTTTATTGTTGACGATGGTAAAACTTCTAAATGTCTGTGATTCAGATCTCAGTCCAGCTAGATTAGTCCATTTTTTAAGTTTCATTTGTGTTCGCTTTTATTTTCAGGACGACTTTTTTACACTTAACATGCATTTTATGTATAAAAATGTACACTGTTATGAATAAAACTACATTAAAAAAAGTAAGGCCTAATGATTTATATTAAAATAAATCTTGTATTAAAACATACAGTTTTTTACGAGTCATGTCAAGCTTTACCCGCTTTGAGATCGGAAAGGAAATTCTTCACAAACAACTAACAAGAATTACAAAAGCGATTTCCGCTTCAGAAAACGGTATCAACTAAACACGAAACAGTAAACTTCACTCTTGTCTTTCAAGGTGATGGTAGAACCATAATAAAACATAAAACATGTTTAGTAAATATAGCACTTTTATGTTTAGTATCATACATTTACACAAAAGTTCGTTAAATGTCAACTTTCTTACAAACAAGATTAACAAATAAGAGTTTAGCCAATTAAACAATGGTTAATATCAATCAACCTTCAAATTTTCTTTAGATTTTAGTTTTTCCTTACTATAAAACATGTTTAAATGATTAATAAGAGTATTTTAAATAACACAACAGAAAAAAAAACACAAGTAAGTCAAACAGTTGCTCACGTTCAACAAAACCACCAGAGGACTCAGATAAAGTAAAACTAAACTTAATTAGAATGTTCGTAATCTAATGACCAGTTAAACCATGACTGTTAAACCTAATGATTAGGTGGTAAAGTATATATTTAGGACTGTTGTCCTAATTGGATATGAACAAATATTACATAGGGCATTTAAATGCAGATTTCGGAACACATCCAGACCTAAGATCGAACAACAGCACGACCATGAAATCTTCCTACGCTGAACACTTTCTAGACCCGAACCATTCTTACTCAAATATGGAACACAATATGCAAATAGTTAAGCTAGCGAAGAAAGGAGAGAAGATGATTATTGTAAGGAAGATTCTTGCATATATATTTATGAGAAAAACAGAAGAAGGGGATCATTGAACAACACGCATTACGACTACAAGAATCCTATTTTTGATTAAATTCAAATTTTTATTCACATCATAATATGTACAATTAATTACATTTCGATGTGTTAGTAAGCATAATATCTCAATAAGTATACAAATAACTCTTAAATTCTATAAATAAAACTAAGACAGTTTAAAATAGCTTAATAAGGGCTTAGAACATGTCAAAGCTCAACAAACTATAAAGGACCCTTCGAGAGAGAAACATCTTTAGCCTATGTTTGAATGATATTTAGGAGGTAATTGTTTAATTTCGCACAAGTTTATTAAATAAATGTACACCTTGATAAAAAATTAATTTCTGCAAAGCTTCAAATTAAACATAATTTAGATGTTAGTTGTGATTGGTTCCTTGGTTTATATTGTGGCAAATGTTTATGCATTTAGTTTGATTTTGAAAAAATATAAATAGCTGCTGCAAAGTAAATTATTAATGAAGGTGCAACAAGATGTTCTCTGTCTCATGATCTTGCTCTCTACGGCTATCAGCCCAACCAAGCCTCCAAACTATCCTTAGTGACCCTTTTGCAAGACGAAAACCCTGGTTCATAGTTTTGCCTGCTGGTGAAACCCCAGAATATTATGCCATAAGACAAAATGACCTCGAAGATTACATCTACAAAATGAAACAAGTTTAGTTATATAGTATTAACATCAAGGAATTTTTCAAAATAGTCTTCCCATTTACCATATGGTTTATTAACTTAACTAATTTGTTTATAGTTTTGTTGACAAATATTTTAAGGCTTCATTATTTGTACGCACACCCCGAAGATTGAGTCATCTCTGAAACCGGTAGTAGAATAAAATGTTAATCAGAAGGGTATATAGTTTTCACTTTTTTAACTTTAATTGCATATGTTTTGAAAAATATTGTTCACCCTCGTGTGTTAATAGTTAAACTGAACATCGTACTGTTAGACCTTTTGAAGGGATAAGAGACAGTTGTACTTTTACTCTGCATCAAACGCGCTTTTTTTCTAAATGAAAACTATTTGAAAATCTGAACTTTACCTTTGTTCTCTTTCAAAGCAAGAATGTGCTTTATACGCTTGTAATGTGGAAAAGCTTGGCCGGTCTGTACAGGAGGAGTGGGGAGCGGAATCAGTCAGGTGTGACAAGATAACAAGAGAGATAACGAGATTGCTTCTATAAATGTACTGAACCCACATCTGCGGTAGCAATACAGCCGGGATTTGGGAAACTTTAGTGAGCTATTTATTCGCTATTGCAAAAGAGCTTACTGCAAAGTGCCAGCAAGTCTGTTTTATTATATATGCTCTATATAAAATCTGTAAATTTGTAGGCTACTTGTTAAATCTTTTCTGTCACGAGAAAGATTTAAAACTGTGTCTCTTTTGAAATGTGTAAATTAATAATGATAATAATAATAAAACGTCTTTATTTGGTTTAACAAAGAAGCTAGGCTTAAAAGCCCTTTCTACCACTCAATTTCAAATAAATAAAACAACTAAAGCTACGCACATAATAATATAAATAACAAACAAACAAAAGTGTCACATAGAGAACTTTAAATAAAATTAAAACAAAACCAAAGGTGGGTATTTAATTGTCCACACGTTCATCATATCTAACAGCCAAAACAGCTCATATTTAGGTACCTTGCAACTGAATTGTCCTATTTATCCCCAAAAGAATCCAGGAAGATTATGTCTAACTCAAAAGTGACGGAGAATACTTTTGAGATGTTTCAACATAAACGATAGTCATCGTAACTCATTGCAACTAAACTTGTCCATCTTTAAAAGCAGTACAGAGCGAAGATCAAAATGACCGAATGAATAAATATATCAATATGTAGTGAAACGTATCAATTAGAGGAAGGGTCCTCTAAAAAAGTACCCTTGGAGGACTTTAGGGGAGTTTAAATTATTTCCTTGAATTTTCTGGGGGTCAAACATTAGAAAATACACTTGAAAATAAATTTGCCTAGTTTATTTTGCTGTTTTTGCACTTTTTGCAGACGAGTGGTCCGTTACACGCTAAATACGTTATAGATCCTTAACAAAATTAAAAATCTAAACCAAATAATATTTTAAAATTTATTCTTGATTTCTGTAATTTATCGTTTTTTACGGAATCAATGGTAATCATTCAATATACTACGTTGTTTAGTTACAAAATCTTCAAAAGCATCTGGAGTTGATAAACCAATATAGTGCAAGCAGAACTTAGCGAACAAGATTCCCGTGTGAGTTGACCTTCAACTAGCTCACATGCCCAGCCTCACTAGGAGTTTACATTTTATAAACCAAATTTCATGTCCAAAACGTAGTGCAAAAAGCCAGAGTTAAATATGTAAAATAATACGTATCTATTTTATGTTTTTATATTTTATTTTATAACGTTTGATGAAATTCATCACATTAAAAAGCACTGGCTGAAACGTATTGTTTAACTATAATTTGTTTTATAAGCTCAGAGTTTCTCTTCTACAATATATCGTATATTCCCCATGTCATTTATTTAGCGTGTACCTCGCGATACGCTGCTAGTATTCAATCAAAGTACTAACAACTGTTGAGCTGTTAAACTACGTCACCATTATTCTAATTAAAGATTCCATTTTATATTTGAACCAAACCCTAATTTTTAGCATACATAACAAAATAAAGAACTTTGACTTGTAAGAAAGTGTTGTTTGTAAGGTTTAGGTAAATTGCAAAAGTTATATTCAAAGTGCATCTGCACAAACATTTTAACTTTCAATTAGAGATAGTAAAACTTACCGTTGTTATTAGGAAAACTAGTAATTTCTGTCAACCATGGGTTGTTGAGGAGAGTGTATGTGAGAGATCTGCAGAGCCCTGGAGAACGTAAAGATGCCTTGAACCATGTGATTTCAATCTGGAGGGTAAATGGATTACTTGCTTGGAGAGTTTTGTGTTGAACATCAGAGTGAAGCATTTAGCTAAATATTCCAATATTAAATCATATTATTCCTATTATACAGAGTGTTTAAATATTCGTGTCGGATACTTTATCCATCCGACATAAAGTATCCGGATGACATTGTGAAACAAGTGAAATTGAAACAAAGTGAAATTGTCGTACCTTTAAAGTAATATTTAGCACACAGAATAGTCATAATTTGGGAAGCATTTCGGAGCTATACTAAACAGTTTACCAATTAATAATTCTGATGCTCCAATGATGTCATTGTACTCGGCTATAGGTAGTTACAGTTATTGAAGATAAATTCATACAAACTAAAGTTTGTAGGGACTGTTTCGAGAGGCAACACATTTACACATTTGATACGTCTACAAACCTATCTGGATCTTAGACTTCTACAGATACCTGTGATATTCAAAGTTTTTCAGTTCGATGAACATGCTTCTTTAATGCTTTACATTCGTTTATCTCTATTTCTTTTCATCTAAGAAAGTGATTAAACCATCAGGATAAAATAACTCACTACATATACATGAGAGTACTACAAGCCAAACACACTCAGCTTCATGTCCATGGCTTATGTGCTGATATATGTTGGAGAGAAGAGGGTGATGTAGTATAGGGTGTGACGAGTGACTAATGACACAGGGTGTATTGTGCTGTGTTCTGTCACACATCTGACATGTCAGCCGCAGATATTGATACATCGACTGCGTCATTTGTTATCTGATAAACAATGTGACCTGCTCACAGAAATTACAGGGAGCTAGCACAGATACCAGACAAACAACAAACATGCTTTCCGTGGAGTGTGGGGATTAAACGATATCAAATTGGAAATATACTTGGAAAATTACTATTCTTTAAATATTTCACATATTGGTAAATCAGACTTCGCAATACGCTCTAACGACAAATACGGTGACCTCTCGCAAAGATATTCATGGTTGTGATACCGTAGCCGCTCACACATCTTTTAGTGTGTCACCGGCATTGTTATGTGTGGTAATGGAAGACAGTTTTGCCAACGGTATCCAGTCTTCTTAAACTGAATCCACAGCTTTAAATCATGAATAGGTTGAGTAGGTAGCTGAGACTGTAAAGTATCGCGTTGTTGGATAAATAGTGCCATGTGTAGATGTAAACGCAACAAGGCACGACAAAAGTCTAGACAACAGATTATAAAACCAGTTGTGGGATTTCAGATGTTAGAGACATAAGTTGAACATTGCGGACATTTTCCATCGTAAGTGAACAAAAAGGATCACGACGTTTCGGGATCTGCAATCTGATCCCGTCTTCTTTTGTTGTTAGACTTAACTACACAAGTTGTTTGGTAGAGTTTGGTCAGCTACGCTGACTACTTTGGGCAACCTCATTTCTAATGTTCTGTGTTATGTTTTAGGTTATTTTCACCTGAAGACGGGATGAGACTGCAGATCCCGAAACGTCGTGATCCTTTGTTCACTAACGATGGAAAATGTCTGCAATAATAGTTCAACTTCAGAAATCCTCCCATCGTCAACAACAAACTTCAAACAAAGAAGTTAGAGACATGTAGCAATAGATAAATATTTTATTCAATGAGACATGTCTCAGTCACATCATTGATGACTACATCACAGAAGCGAGGGAGTGCAAGAGTTGAACAAGCATTATTTTAAAGTTTAGTGACAAAACGGTTCAATAATAGTTACTTGGATACATTTCACGTACATAGTGTTTTCTTTGCATGACGCGAAAGAAAATTGCAATCAATAGCAGTTTTATTTGTGATATACTGTTGTAGTTTTGAGGGCATCTTTTAATTCGAGGCGTATATGAACAAATATTATTATGAAATACTCTTTGGTGAAATACAACTAATTGGCTCAATGAGTAAACCATCATTGACTTAATTGTCAGTTTGTGGGATTTACGCAGCTTTGTTTGAAGAACAGATCGCCGAGCCACACCCTGAGTCATTACTCTACTCTGTGACTGATGACACACTCAATAACAGAATCAGCTGACATATATACAACAGTGACGTCACAGCTGATGTCTGCTCACAGCTCATTGTTGACATTCCATTTGCACCCCGCCCTTTCAGTGTTTAGTTTTGTGGGCCAGTAACTGTGTTTTGAATCGTCAAAGTTCACACATTAAACACTACTCTGGATATTTTATTTTTCACTGACATATATTTAAAATGGTAACTATATTCCTATGTAAAGTAATTAGTAGTTTTATCTCTTACAGGGAATTATACAAATGCTTTATCAAACACTCACTAACATTGACTTCAGTTTGGTAATTTGACTAAACTCAAAATCCTTTGCCCGTTTAAACGAAGCTTATTTTGAACGCAACTCAGATCGAGAGAAGAGCTGGACCAATGTGATTCCAATCTCGGCCCGGCCCGATTAATCCGGATCAACAAGTTTTAGGGGAACTTTAGAAAGAAATAAACAACGTGGTTTATTTAAACAATAATGCTTTGGCATGTAAAGTAAAGTTAAATTTTGACCAAAGTGAAAATATTATCTACACTAATAGTGCGCACTGCGCAATTTATCCAAATAACGATCTGACCAATGACTATAAGTCTTCAGGCTTAAAAAAGTTATGTTAACGATTAGAAACTACAAACCTAGTCAACTTTAACAAGCTACTTTCAGCGCCTTTTCAATGGTATTCCATGTGATCATGTGATTCTGGTCATTTAAGGTAAATTGGGCGTTTTGTAACCATTTTTAATTTCAGTTTCAAAGCTTCAAATATAACTGTATTTTTGTGTGGTTTAAAAGTTTTCATTTCTCTAATTACATTAAACTGAGAAAATTGGCTCCCAATGAACTATTTATAACGGTTCATTGAATTTTTGAACTGCATTGTCTTAATCGTCAACTTTTCCGTTTATACTGTGCAACTTTAAATCTTTCTAATAATAAAACTAGCTACTTGTAATTTTACCTTATTTCTACGTTAGGATAAGAGAAGAGTAAAATGGTAATACAACAATTTTCATGATAAACACAAAAATTAACATGACTAAATGGGTTTTAATCGAAATTGTACTTTTAGAAGTCTTTCGTTGATGAAGAAGTGGTAGTTCTGAAACTAGTTCATACTTATTTTCTTTTTAAATTAATGGTGTTAATTTGAAAACCTCCCTAGTGTTTCTGCAGTTAAAGGCTAAATCAAGATTGTGTGTTTATAAGCTTGTAATGTGGAAAAGCTTGGCCGACTGAACTGGGAAGGGCGGGTGAGCGGAATCAGTCAAGTGTGACAAGATAACAAGAGAGATAACGAGACTTGCTTCTGCTAAATGTACTGAACCCACATCTGCGGTAGCAATACAGCCGGGATTTGTGCAACTTTAGTGAGCTTTTACTTGCCACGTCAATCTGTATTTGCCAAGTGAGCTTTTTGAAGCTAGCAAGGTGAGAGGCCTAATACAGCTTTTCTCATACACACGTAGCTGTGATGGAAATACATCGAGCTGAATGGGACTATTCAGCGCTTTGAGGCGATTTTTTAGCCATGACTGTGCTGTGAAACAATCTTTGTAAAATAGCTTTTAATTCAACAAAATCAATAAAAATGGGCACTCACTGAGAATTGCACTAAATATCCAGCTTATGCAAGCAAGCTGCTGTGTGCAATGGCAAGATTATTGAAATTTTCTTATCATGCTCGGACTTTAATAACAAGATCTACTAAGTATTATTACAAACAATGTTCAGGATTTCAAGAGTAAGTAAATTATAGTGCTTTGCTATACAAGAAATAATATGGTTACTTCTACAGAAAACGCAAAAGATTTCCATTCGCGGTACTCGGAAATAAAAGCTTTAGACAAGGGTACCTTCTGATACACACACATGTCAATCCTGTTATCCAGCTCTTGCCATACCTTGATAAGTGTCTTGATCGATTGTTTCGACTAGACATAAATCCATTTCTGACTTGTGGTATTGTGAAAACAAAGGAATTTTTTGTTTGTATACTACTTAGTTAGAATTGAGTTTAAAATGTTCCTAAAGGTTTCTTCATTTAAATAGTTAGTTTCATTAGTTCACTTCAAGTTAAATTATTAATTATATACTGATTGAAAGGTATAAAATTAAAAGTTAGTTTAAAGGTTGAACAGTTAGTTGTATTTGTTTTAAATTAACATAAATATTCTTAGTTTACAAATCACATTTTTCTTTTTGTTGTAAAATTACATGTATTAAAACAAAGTTAAATAACAAAACATAAGTTAGCTTTCAATTGCTTTGAAACTATACAAAATAATGGTTTTAGCCACACTCCCAAGAGCAACAAGTTGCACTGACACACTTTTCTTTCTCCGGTGATTTCTTCTCAACGTTGGTTCTTCTAGTTTTATTTTGATCAGTTGTCTGGGAGTTTGTCGACCCTTTTAAGTTTTTCTAAGAGTTTTGTGTTTCTTAGTAGTTTTTAGATACTTGAGTTTTATTTATGTTGTTTCTCGATATGTTATTTCTTCTTGTGATTCTAGTGTCGTTGATAGGTGTCTGTTTTCTTGATTTGTATTTTGAGGCTTGAAGATAAAGTCAGCATTTTTTGCAATTACTTGAGCTGCCTCACCAAAAGTTAAAATAAATTCGGTAGTTTTAGAGATTATTCCAGAAGTTGAATTTTCCTCAGAAGCTAGAGGAAGTTCCCTCCCCACAATTTGAATAAGGCTCAGGAGTTTTAGAGATGAGTTTAGAAGTTGATGTTCCTGCAGAAACTAGAGTAGAAGTTGCCTCTCCACGAGTTGATGAAGATTTAGTAGTTGTGGAGAGGAGTTCAGAAGTTGATGTTCCTGCAGAACTAGAGTAGAAGTTGCCTCTCCACGAGTTGATGATGATTCAGTAGTTGTGCAGAGGAGTTCAGAGTTGATGTTCCTGCAGAAACCAAAGAAGTTGCATCTCCACGAGTTGATGAAGATTCAGTAGTTGTGAGAAAGAGTTCTAAAGATGGTTCTGCAGTCACTTGGATGTTTGTTTGGGAGTAAGGAGGTAATGATTCTGAACAAGCTCTTTTGGTCAAACCGAAGCTTGTAGTTTGAGTTTCTTTTTCAGCAAATTCTATTTCAACAATTAGTTTTGCGTATTATATATCGTCGTAGTCTAGCATCAAACATATGTAGTCTTCCGTTGCATTTTCATTATCTTGTATCGGATGCTGAGATTCCAATTAGGCTAAATAGTTCTTTTTCAAGTGAGTCTACTTTATAGCATAAATTGTTAATGTGTTAAGAATATTTGCAAGTTCCTGTACCGTACAATTTGACACGTCATTTATCAAAGTTCTTGCTTCTGCTATTTTATTTCTGAGAACTTACTTGATATTATGTAGTCTTTTCTCACTCTTGCTGACATCTTAATAGGTTTGGACCTTTATTTAAAAGTAAATTAGTTTCTGAGCAAGTCATTTTGGTGGTCTTAACCGCGTGCTCTGCTACCATGTGAAAAACCAGGAATTGTTTGGATTTGGTTAGAATTGAGTTTAAAATGTTCCCAGGTTTCTTCATTTAAATAGTTAGTTTCATTAGTTCACTTCAAGTTAAATTATTAGTTATATACTGATTGAAAGGTATAAAATTAAAAGTTAGTTTAAAGGTTGAACAGTTAGTTGTATTTGTTTTAAATTAACATAAATATTCTTAGTTACAAAATCACATTTTCTGTTAAAACTAACACACATGTGATTAAAAAACAAAGTTGAATAACAAAACATAAGTTAGCTTTCTCAATTGCTTTGAACTATACAAAATAATGGTTTTTTTGCATGCTATCTGGTAATGGTGGTGTGAACACCTTATCTTGATGTATCCCCACAAAAAAAATCATAGGTAAGTTAGTGTCGGAGATCTTGGAGGTTAGTCCAGAGTGCGTACACTATTCGGACCGCTGTGCCCTGGATCCATCCCGTAGACAAACATTATTTGTTAAGTTCCAGTTCAGCCGTAACATCAAGCGATAGGTAATATGGAAGTGCGCCATCCAGTTGCAGAATGATGGCAGCAGAATCTTTGTTCTAATAGTTGAAGAAGCCGTTTTGTCATCATGTCAGATAAAGTTACTCCTCTAAGCGTTTTAAATGGAGAATAAAGGCACGTATTTGGTAAGTAAAAGAACTAACCAATGGCTGGTAACAACATTACTCATGCACGCACCTAAACCAAAAATAAACGTTATGAGTTTGCTTTCAGGTATTATAACTAAATAAACTTT
>CM032063.1:21343790-21367234 GCA_018831715.1 Matsumurasca onukii | reverse complement strand
GGCTTCTTCGTTAAACGTTCATTTTAGTTTAAAATTTAAATGATAGTTCGATTCATTATACCAGGAAAATCGTTTGGTTGGATTCTGTTTATGAGAACTATGTACTTGAAAATGTGAAAGAAACTGTAACTTTTCTACCCCCCCATTTGGAAATATGGAATTTCCGAAATAAGTCAATTTTGTATCCCCCTCCTTAAACCATATATTAGAAAAAGAAAGAATAGAACTCGACATGAAAATGTTAATTGGCAGTACATGTTTATTTCCCGGAATGACAAGTTTACAATATTAGGGTTTCTATATTCATGTAATTAGTAAAAACAAAGACAATAAAGAACCCTTTTATCATTTCTTACTACCCACACTACCGGTTTCGGGACTTAGCCCATCATCTTAGGTGTTTAGGTTAGTACAAATATTTAAACAAACCAATTTAGTTTCATGTATTTAATAAGAAATTATAATAAAGACTAAAGACATTTGAGTGGATCCGTGGCGGATTGGTATCACGCGCGACTCGGACCTCATCATCCTCGAAGGCGTGGGTTCGATCCCCGCAGTCACCATTTACAATTTGTAATGTGACTTTACAGTAAGCTTCGTAAAACAAGACAAACCTTTTTTACTTTACCTTAAAGACTAAATGTATCACTCAGCTAGACTTCTAGTCTGTATAGCCTAAGGTTGGTATTGGTGTTTCGAAATCGAAACCTTTACGTTTGTGTGTGACAGCAAACCTTTACCAACAAACCTCCTCAATTTGTCCTCATAAATGCAACGGTTTAATGCAATGTCTCATTCAATTTTATTTTGGTTGTATGTTCGACTCTATTGTTGATCATGTATGTACAGGGTGAGTTTTAAATGTACCTCCAACCTTAACGCCTTTGAAAAAGTAAGAAATTCTTCGGGCAATGTTTTCTAGTTTGTTCTGACGTACTTTGCGTCACCCACCCCTACCAAAACCGGAGAAGAACCCCTCAAAACTTTTAAATACAACCTCCCCTTTGGGCACCTCAAAAGAAAGGGAATTTCATTAAAAATTTGACGACTCAAGAAAAATGTTTTATCTCGACTCGTTTTTAAATCCCTATTTAAAGATTGCAAGAAATCAGCTTTAAAATGCCACATTCAACATAAAATTTTTTATGACAAACTTTTCTTCAACATAACTTATGGGATAATGTTATAGGGTTGTAATGTTCCCCTCAAAAGATTTTCAAAAATAATTTGTCATTAAAAATATCTTATGTGCAATGTAACATTTAAAATGATTTCTTACAATCTTTAAATAGGTATAGCATAACAAATAGTCAAGATAACAATTTTTCTTTGCGTCATCAAACTTGTATTCAAATTCCTTTCTTGAGGTGCCACAAAAGGGGTTTGTATTTAAAACTTTGAAGGCCCTCCCCCTGTTTTTGGTAAGGGTGTGATGCAAAGTACGTCAAAATAAACATCAGAATGCTATAAAAATTTTCCAAAGGACTTTAAAAAACGTTTCCTTTTTTGAAAGTTATGGCAGGTACATTTAAAAATCACCCTTGTATACAAAAAAGTAGCAAATCAACAAGTAAGTTAGCAGTACCTTTTATGCGATTGTTACATGCCATAAGTTTTAAATTATTTTCTTTAAGAACTTTAGTTCCAATATAATAAAATATCGCTCATTCAGTTGGATAAAATATCGCATCGTAATATTGTAAGCCCAAAGTAAATGTAGTTTGCCGTTTTTCGTATGAAAAGTTAATCAGTTTAGAAGTTCTTGGGTTTCTTCAGCATTGAAACCATTTCCCAAATATTCACAACGTGTATATGAGAAAGAAGTTGAGATTAAAACCATTTCATATTTAAACCCAACCCCAAAGTTACCTCAGCAAACCCATTACACTGAATTGTTTGATGAATCGCTTCATGAGTTTACACAAGTTACGGCCCCTGGGGAAACAGAAATTAAAGAGGCGTGGATTTACACGTAAACTAGCTCTCAAGTACTGCAGTAGTTAGTAAATTATCTTTGCACTGTCACAATATTGCAATAAAACAACCAAAAATAAAGATAGTTTCAAATTTATAATTTCAATGATACATAATAAGTTAGTCAACATAATCTATGTCTACGATTTTACCTTACTCGTGTAAAATCAAGGATTAGTACTAGTAAAACTTGGACTAAACATAAGTAAGAAGATTGTGGTTTACTTTTATTGATGCAATTTAAATATTTTAAGTATTGCTAGTTAAAGTTATTTGTTCAATGTTAAATATTTTTTACAATACTCGATACGAGTGTACTGAAACATTTTGCGTATTAAATTCGGCTCCATATTATATTCGAAACGTTTAAAATAAGTGTGTCTAAAACGAAAGCAACATATCAGCTTAGTACGATATGACAGATTCCGAGGCAGAAGGCTGAGCTAAAGCTCCTTTATTTTATATAGCTGTTAGAGATATTTATTTATTCTTGCACAGTAATGGACCGAGTAAATATCTACCCAAGTCATATCTTCAATGCCAATGTCACGGATTCACTCAACCTGGTACGCTACCTAGCAGAGTACACCCCAGTTACTGTACAGTTCAAAGCAGTTATTTACATTTTATCATGCAGTTTGCAATAACGTCAGATTTAAGTAATAGTCAATCAAATGTTGAACTATCCATCGTTAGTGAGCAAAACCATGGAAACTATGGCAAATGTCAAACCGCAATAATCAGTTCAGCTACTTCTGAAATGTTTCTTTCTGGTCGACACAAACCATTACTAAACACATAATAAGTCAAAATGTCAAAATAACTTCAAAGCAGTGTTCGCTTGAGCTTGCTGCCTGACCAGAGTCACGTGTTAGCAATCACGTGATCTTCCCCTCCATCAGTCCCCAAGTCACGTTCAATGTAACCTCTCTACAATTAAGATTTTGGAACTCCTTCCCCACTTGTACATGATAAACCTATGTTATCAACGTTTTACATAACTTTCTCGTAGGATCTCAAGAGGTTATAGTTTTAAAATAAACAAACACGCCATGATACTCATATCAACTCATTAAACTGTTTGTTTTTCGTAATACTCAGTAAATCAACGTAGTAACGGAGGTTTAATAAATTACCAGATGGTATAAGATCAGAGACGAATTTTATCTTTCAAACGTAAACTAAAACATATTTTAAACAAACCATTTTGTAATGTGGATGACTTTATGGCTGTAACTTTAATAGTTATAGTAATAAATTTATAAAAATTTGAGTACAGTTTCAAATAGGTTTATATTGTGTTTTACCATTACCATTATTGTACTTTGGACCATTAGGCCTACCTACTCCGCAGCGGAGATTTTATAATTCCAAAACTCTCTCTAATTTTGTAAACTTACTTTAAGCTGAAAATTCCAACACACGGTTATTATATATTGACAATAAGTATATATTTGTGTTTAGAACTCAGTACAAAATTAACAATTCAAAAATAAACAAGGTTCCATCAGGTGTTTACAAATTAATTAAAACAAAGTCTTGATCATATGGTTTAGTGTTTTTTTTTTTTAATTTTGATACGTATTCAAAGATCGGATTCATATTGTTGTTTGTGTTGAGTTTAATAAATTTATTGGGTCCGATTTCCGTTTGATTTAAATGTGAAAATCTGCCCTGCAATTTAAATTAACCTACTTTGTCGAATTCTAAAGCTGTCACGTTATTTATGATGCTTTAAATGTTATTTTAAATTACGACCTGATGAAATTTTGTTTGTTTTTGAATTGTTAATTTTTAAAATTGGTTAGACAATTTGTACAGCACTGATACGATGGGCGTAGCTCCCGAAACCAGTCGTGCAGTAAATTAAAAGATGAAAAAGGGTTCTACTCTTTTTTTGTCTTAATAAGTACTCTATTTGAACTTGTTCTGTTTATTATATCATTGTATTGGTCGTAAAATATTGTATAGCAATTATTTAGTAGTCAAGAATCGGGTATCATTGCAGTTTTTAGTGAACAAGTAGTACTCGTTGGTATCCATCATTGATAGATATTACATGAATCATAAAATCAATAAGCTAAATAACGCTTCGCTTAAAAGAGGTGTTGCAATTTTTGTAACATCAATTTTAAATTTAATCTTTGCTATTTCTTTTGTAATCCCAAGTCTTATCAAAGCCTAATGTTGTTCTAAAGTGCAATAATTGGTTAGCTTTACAGCTGTTTTGTAGCTAGGCTCTGTTGGGTGTCGTAGTAATCAAACCGAAGCTATGCATATCCAATTATCAAATTAGTTTAATCTCACCTCCCCCCTCCCCCACCACTATCCTCTGATATCCCGGCCAGCTTCACCTGTGATTGCACAGTGTTATTAACAAAAACCCAAAACTCTACTAAACTTTTAGAGGAAACTAATGAAAATTATCTCTGACAACACATATCCAAGCTTTCCATGATGTTTTCAACCGTTGTTAATGACTTGACATTTGTCTTTGAAGGAGGTGGTTCTGCACAAGATGAGGTTTGATCGATTGAATAATATTATTTAATACTCGTTTAAAATTGATCATTATAATAAATAAAAATAAATGATAATTTTTAAATTTCTTTAAATGATTTTTGATTTCGATTTTTAAAGGTTACACAACATGCTTTTGTACTGTAATCAAAATATTTTGAGACGCATTACATTTCTAACTCGAGACACTAGAAAACAACGAAGACGTAAAACCTTTGTAGATAGCCGTTACAAGAATGTTTACCTTAGTTGATTGAAGCTGGTATGCAGGTTTTCTGTTTCAACAGCCCCTGTCAACTAAACCTTGTTTAACTTGAGTATCAAAGTTCGGTTTCTGAACAGATACTTGTAGAACTGTATTCAAACTCGTCTTAAACAATACTGCATTGCCTGCTATGAGTGTATAAGTGTTGTATAAAGCTTTCAACAATTTGCAACATGCAAGGTATGAAATACAGCAGTTTCTTTTTTTCAGACTTCGTGTTTCACTTTGGGTGTAAATAGTTGGCTAAACCGTCTTCGATGTAGATATATTTCTCATCAGTTTAAAAATCATATCAATCTAGTTAAAGCAATTTCACAACCAAACTAAAGTAAAACTTGGAGACAAATGTCAGTATTACAACATCGGGTGAACACGGAAAAGGTCACACTTCTTGTCCTTAAGCCACTATATAGAAGGTATTCTTAATGTTTCTATAGGCTAAGGTTTATAATTATCTTTGTGGAAGCGGTCACAGTGAAATACAATCATCTGCTTGCCCGCCTTGCGTATAAACTTGAAGTTATATCTCCATGTAGACCAAGAGGTCTCTTCATACGTGTATCTTGTAACCACTAACCGTATACACGAAAAGTATAACAGGAATGTTTTCCTTATAATGTAGAACAATTGCTTTGTAGGTCACAGCTGATTGTCATGTGTCAGTAGTGATCTAATCAAGTGCTATCAGCTCTCATCATTATTTGAGAATAGCTGTGATGTGTTGGGAATTCTTTCGCTGATCATCAGAAAGAATAAACCAATAAACCAGTAATAACCCAATATAAGATGAAGACAAATACATAAGTTAAAGAGTTGTCTGATTTGAAAAGAGTAGTGACCGTTTCATAGTAGAAGACGCAGGCAAGTCTGATACTACTGACTACTAAGGGTGAAACCAATCTGTTTTAGGGCGTATGATTTTTCCATAAAGGATTATTTATTAATACTATTTCAATAAACTTTTGAAGCATCGTCCATTGATAATTTGCAGGGAATAAAGACTCTCGTTATACAAGCTGAGCTGTGACTAATAAAGACACGAGTATAAACTGCAGATGCTTTTGTTCAAGTTTGAAGAATAATTAGAATAATTACTAAAGTTTCAGCTAAGAGATAACATGAACTGCAAACTTTAGTTAAACAAAAAGAACTGTAAGTTCAGACTTGTTGATACAATCTTACTTTACAACTAGCTTTATGTTTATATTCTGCTTGCTTCCAGCCTTTGCTTGTCACAGTAAAGCGTGGAACGAATAACAGATTGAATAACAGTTGTAACCCAGTCAACCTTAAACCTACGTTAATGCAATGTTGACTACAAGGTAGACTACAAGCTGCTGTAATAAACTAAATGGGTTTTTAAAGGGTTATCAGAAGAACTCTGGTTTACCAGACATTAAATCGTCCTCGGTATAATTTCTAAGTTACAAAACTTGATTTGTTGTCAAAATGTTAAATCTGTAGAAAATAAAACAACCTATTATTTTTTATATTTTGTTCTTAAACAAATTAATGTAAACAGCGTGCCATAACAAATATGCAGGGTACATAAATTGAAGTTTATGAACTCACAAAAAAACGTTAAACATCTCTGAGTACAGTACAGTAATATATTATTTAAGGGTACCTCAAATTACACGGAGCTCGGATTACCGAAGCTCAAATTATGAACTCTACTGCAGTAATATTTGACAAATTTTGGCACTAGTGTCTTAGAATCTATGATACATTCCTATTCATTTAAATACGAGTAGAACGTGTTATTTAACTGTACGACAATAAGAATGGAACTAAGTTTTTTAAAATGAAACAAGAGATGTACAATTAAATACTTAGTACCCTGAAATATTTTATTGTTTCACGACCAGTTTCGAGCTGACCTCATCTTCGGGTACCTAAATGACCTGTTTGACAATTTTTCTTAAATTCAATTAAAATGAAAGTTAAGTTAAAAATTAAAGTTAAAGTTTTAAATATTTATATTATAAAGTCCTTTTTGAAAATTGGAAACTGAATATATTGGAATTAGTGTATGTTTTATGTATTTTGATGATACGTGCTAGCCATGTTATTAAAGGCCTAAGGTTGTACGAGAAAATAACCGTTGGCAACCCTGCAGTGAACGTGAAAGTTGCCACATCACAACACACAATATTGCATTTTATCGACTGCACATCAAGTAAAGTAAACACAAGGTCATAGAGAAAAACATTTCAACACCCTGGAAACAGTTCAACTAGGGGGAGTTCAATACTAGTAAACGAAACAACATCAAATACATTAAATTACCTGTTTAGAAATAATTTTCTTTGTCAGGTCTATTGTTTAAATTTATGGCTGAAAATCAGTGTATGGTCGTTGATGTTGTTATAAGGTTATTTAATTACTTTGTATTGGTTACAAAATCAACCAAATGGCTGTAGTGAAGCTATTCTATAAAAATCTTAAATTAGGATAACTACCTTGGTGAGAAAAAAGGTTTATCAAAACTATTTGCAGGAATACAAATGTACGTAACAGGTATAGCTCGAACAAATAATGTTAATGACTACAGAGTTGTTTTTCGATAAGTTATTGTAGTGATTTGATCACTTTTGTGTTTTAAAACATTAAAATCAAAGCAAAAGCTTGAGTTGGGTAAGAATGATTTTGTGCTTATTTCAGGAAGGAAAACGTATCTCTCAAGCTGTTTGGAAGAAAATTTACCCCCTACAAGCAGGTAATTTTCCTTTTCTTTCCTTCGGCTTTCCTTCTTTCCTGCTCAATATCTTAAAACTACCTCTCTCTTAACAAAAATAAAATAAAAGTATATTTTTTAACCAAAATACGTAGATTATTTTGCTAGTTTCGTGCTTGTGTTAATAAAGATATTTCCACAGTTTGTTTCAAACTATTTCTGTATTTAAACACTAAAACTAAACGTGTAAATTCAAGACCTCCTGTAGTATAACTAAGCAAGAAACTCACTAAAACATACGCTCCAACTCTCTTAATGTGCAACAGCTGAAAGCTCACGTTGAGCTTGTTGTGATTAGATGTCAGCCAATATTCCTATTCAAGGAAGTAATCCATCAAGGATGAAGGTGGTTGAATACAGATGGATTAAGGATAAAGCAGAATCTGTTGACAGAAAAGCTGTTGGGAACACTGGAACAAAACCTAGAGAGGTTCGTATTTGATACTTGCAATAAACATATATCAACCATATCTGATACTGTCGACCCTTACATCGTTCATAGGCAAACTGTGTTCTTTTTATGAGTTTATTTTATTGATCCGTTAATTTTAGAAGTTAGAAACTTAACGAGCGAATACATCTGATTAGAAGAATTGAGTATAGCAGTTCTAACGTTCACCTAAATGCTATTAATACTATGTGATAGTTTTGTTTTATTGTTTAAAATCTAACGATTTACTTATTTCCAGGAAAACTTTAGCTTTCGAACGGCAAAACGAAAAGGTTTTATAACGTCACACTACCCAATCAATTTTATCAAATCAGGTCCGATTAATATAAAATTAAAATAAATTATTTTCAAATGTTAAATAGGTACAGTATTAAGAGGGTTTTAGTATGTAAAACTTACTAAACTAGGTAAATACATAACATTATATTAGTTTGAACGGAATGCAAACATTGGGTAATTGAAAAGGAACTGAATCCACGCCATTCCCTCACGTATTACAGGAGACGGAAACTTTCTTATTTACATATTAATAGATCCATTTTGTGCTAAGCTCTTAACCTTCATTCAACATTGCTATATTGATTTACATACATTTTAACGTTGTGGTAATTAAAATCTTAATGAAATCTCATTATTGCTAAAATTGTTTTAAGAGTGTTAATGGATCTTTTATAAACTCAAACTGTTGAGGTAAAACACTATTACTTCATAAACTGTGTTTAATTTAAGGAACACAAATGTAAAGGGCTGCCAGTCAATACAACAGCAATAGACCTTGAAGCAATAGACTGCTTAGTCAATTCAGTTGATGGGAGAGCTGAGATTCAATATAATCCATTGGTCTTCAGAACGCAAATTACTATATGATTCGACATGCCAGCTTGGGAGGAGCATTTGCAACTAACTAAAAATATAATCATAATAAACAAATAAATAAAATATTAGGACAATGTTAAGACTAGGCCTAATGGAGGATTGTAATCAAATATTCATTAAACCAAACACTCGTGAAAGTCTGTCACTACATTCTAAACTCATAATCAATTGGGTCTCGGTGTCTGTTGGAGAAAGAATGGTAGATTGAATCATACTACTTATAACTATCGGACAGGACTACTTTATTAAAGAAGTTCGAAAAAAGTCAAACCTTTTTTCTTTCAGCCATATTTTTTTTCTGTAACTATCTTTTTGTAATTTTACTAATGATTATATAGAAAACCCTTTTTAAAGATTATATTAAGGACTATTAAAATTTATGGCATAATTCAACTCAAAAGTTATTAGCTTACTGTTATACCTTAAGTGAACAAACGAGGGTTTAAATATCCTTGTGGCTTTATTAAGTAGATTTATTTATTAAGTGAACTTTTGAAATGGCACCTATGCACAAAATTATGTCGTCGGTTTGTAGAAACGATTTTATTACAAAGATGTGTTTTATCGATCCTAAACTTACTTTTCCTTCTGTAGTTTTATGTTTTGCAAGTTTTATTTGGTTGAATAGATCCGTGCGTGTTCATGGAGGCACAGCGTCGGTCACTGCCAGCAAGCCTCGTTCCCGGTGTGATCCGTCACTCCACATGCGCCAGGCGAGTTTTGTCAACAGACGCCAGACTGCAGGTAAAGACACGGGCTCACCGTTCCCACGGCGCGGTGCATGGCGGGTGAAGGCGCGAGGCACAGGCGACCACACGCGCCTGTCCACTCCGCAGCAGTGCGTGGATCAGTGTAGTTGGTGTTAAAAATGTTGTGATTAGTGATTGATGATGAGTGATTCAGAGGACGATGAAGTTGTTGCATGTGCAGCCGCGTATTATGTTGCTCTCAGTGGCGAGTTTTTGAAGGAGAAGTTAGTAAAACAAAAACCACGTTGGTGGGTCGACTCATTGAACAAAAGCCGGACAAGGTAAGTTCATTTCAAGCGTATAAATGGTGGTTAAAACAAAGTTTGGTTTTGGCAAGTAGCTCAGTCAAACGGAAGTAAAATATCCCTTCTCGTGAAAAATTTCAAGTAGTCGGTTTCTTTGCGGTTCTGTATGTTTTTGTGTCGCAAAAAAAAAATAACATTTGTTCTTGAAAAAATAAAGAAAACGATCTAACTCATTCAACATAAACTTCAAATAACAATCTATTGTAACTTTTTGTAGTTAATATTTCTATGGTCCAAAGTCCTTACTGTTGTGTAACTTAATCAATACAGTTGTCTAAAAAATAATGATCAATAGAAAATTATATTGTTTGTCTGTTAATATTATTGGGACACATCTCTCCTATCAAACTTAGAAATCTAACCAAATTTATTCATACACAATTTTGGTTCCAGGTATAATGTTAGTGATATGCTATTCATACACAATTTTGGTTCCAGGTATAATGTTAGTGATATGCTGGTTGATTTGACTAAAGAACCATCTGGAAGATTTCATAATTTCTGTAGAATGTCATCTACTGAATTTGAACATCTGCTACATAGAATAGCTCAATTTTAACGAAACAAGATACCAACATGCGAAAAAGTATTCCTGTTCAAGAAAGACTAGCTGTAGCCTTAAGGTATTTTGCAAACAAACTGTTTCAAGATGTGTTGAAGAAGCATGCAAGGCATTAATGGAAGAATTGAAAGATGGAATAAAGGTATATTTTATCATATTCACAGTTACAAAACAATATGAAGTGTGTATTTACTAAATGCATTAATTGTGTCAAGTGAAAAACAAATTTGCTTTTGAAATGTTTCAGTTTCTAACCTTCGAGAGGAAATAATAATAATATTAAGTAATGTGTTTAATATAAAACGTAACTAATTTTTGTCTTCTAAAAAACTTATTTCTTTATAATTTTAAATTAACCTAAACCTTAAGCTAGTAACGACAAACATTATAGTAATCAGTCTAAAAACATACAAAGAAACTATATTCTAAATTACCAAAATTACTTTTGGAAGTTTGTGAACAGATCGGCAATTGTATTTGGGCAATCATCATCCGCATTGTATGAACCTTCTTCAAAATCGCATCGCGATGAACTAGCAGTAGGGGAAGGGGTTGGTGTTGTAGATGTAGATGGTGTGCCTGAGCCATGAATAGGGTATTGATATCCATAGTGATGCTTATTACCATGGTGAACAAACTGTTGTGTTTGGGGATTGAAGTAGCTGACTTGCATGTTGCGTGTTTGTTGACTGGGATTTCTAAGGCGAAACATCACGTTGTCAATTTCGTGCATAGCTATTTCTCGTTTGTCTTCATCCATTGCTTGCAATTTCGAACAGAGCAGATCACAAAACAACTGGCTAACGTCTTTTGGTGGTTTTGGTTTAGTAGCGACCTGTTTCAAAAAATGATATGCCTCATCCATACGTTTCTCAATGTGAGCAACCTTTTCAGATTTCTTTTTCTTCGCGAGTGGTGGGCCACCTTGAGCCGTTGCAGGAGGTCGCATAGGTTCCTTTCCGTTGTCATTGTCGTTGTCATTCGTGGCGGTATAAGAATTTTCTTCCTCCTCTACATAACTGTTATCATTGTTTGATCCATCATCGTGTACTGTGTTATCAGTAGGCCTTGTATTATCAGTATTTTGCTGTCCTTCCGTAACCTAAAAATAAACCAATTATTATTGTATTTTATTTTTTTTAAGTTAAAAAAAAAATACAAGCGAAAAAAAAATTTTGAACTATTTTGTTTTGGGTGTTACATGAAAGGTTGCCTAACTACGATATAAGAAATATTAAAAAAAAAATCATGAGTTATCTAAGTTATTCTATGTTTAAATATCAGATAAAACTTAGAGGACAGTACACTCCTCTAGTTATCGGATCGCTTCTTAATTTTGTAATGCTTCTAAATAATCAGTCTGACATATATTTCCGTTTTTCAGTTGCCTAAGAACACGAATGAGTGGGAGATTATTATCGAACAGTTTGAGTCTCAATGGAACTTCCCCAACTGCTTGGGGTAGACAGGAAACGTTGTAATTCAATGCCCACCAAATTCAGCTACAGAATTTTTCAATTACAAAGGAGACTTCAGTATTGTGCTTTTGGGACTAGTCGATGCTGACTACTGTTTCACGTTTGTGGACGTAGGTTGCCAAGGCCGAATTAGTGATGGTGGAGTTTTCTACAACTCATCTTTGTATCAAAAAATACAAGATGGGGAACTTAACATTCCACATAGTAGGCAACTGCCTGCCGCACCAGATAAGGTTTTGCCTTGTGTTTTTGTCGGTGACTCAGCATTTGCTTTGACTGTAAATATGATGAAACCATATCCAGGACTTCTAGAAAAGGGAAGTCCCGAGAGAGCTTACAACTATCGACTATGTCGTGCTCGACGCGTTGTTGAAAACGTTTTCGGGATTTTGGCATCAGTTTTCAGAGTATTTAGAAAACCTATGGTTCTAGAACCAGAGAAGGCCACGAATGTCACCCTGACTTGTGTCCTCCTACACAACTTCTTGAGAAGAAGTAAAGTTTCAAGAAGGCGGTACACTCCCCCAGGTACATTTGACACAGAAGTTGATGGAGAGCTGGTGGAAGGGTCATGGAGAATGGACAAGGATGGCATGTCATCCTTCTTGCCGGTACAAGGGGCTGCTAGAAAACCGGGAGGAGAAGCAAAGGCTGTTCGTGCAGCGTTTGCAGATTACTTCACCACAAGTGGTAAGTTGTGTTGGCAGGATAGGTATTGCTAAAAGTCAAAGTTTACTATTGAGGAAAGATAGAATTATTGTGTGTCACATAATAATGTAGAACATTACTATTGTCAAGTGTTAACTGATGTATTAATAATTATTAGTATAAAAATGCACAATTAAACTTACTGTACAGACAACATTGTAGGTTTTGTATAATTTATTAACCATTACCTTAGCAGCAAAAGTTGAACACATCTGTTACAGCCATAATGAAACAAAAGAATTAGTTTATTCTTAACAATAAGATTGGATTATAAAGTAAATTATACAGGTAAAACCTGTATAACCTGCCTTTATTGAGATTTTAAAGTATTTAGCTTTTAGAATTTTTAAGGTTGAAACTCTTCTAAAATATATATTTTTTTAATAGTCATGAAATGGTCAATTAGTGCATTATGTTTTATGTTAGGCAAAGAAGATATTGTAGCAAAAAAATTGTAGGAAGCAATCTAAAAATGTTGCTAAACATGTAACTGTTAAATAGCTCTATTTTTACAAGAATTATATTTTTAACAAACAGTATACAGAACTAAAATGGGTTTCAAAATTTAGTAAAAAACATTTTAAGATCTCAAATTCCCCACTCCAAATATAGTCTAGTGCCCGTGTTCCAAATTTCAAGTCTCTACGACATCGGGAAGTGGGTTTTAATTGTGTCAGTGAAATGAAATTACAAAATAAAATTACCTGATCATCAGTAGTTTTGGTTCCTCTTGGTACATAAACGTTGTGCAAGAAGGTGGCCATTTTCTCATACGCAAACCATTCCGGTTTGTAAACTTGAAACGTAGCACTCCCTGTTTTCCCACTTTTTTTCACTTTCACATTTAGTTTCCTGAATGTAGACATCAAATTTTCTTTTTTCCTTTTAAGTTCTTTCAAACTACATTCAAGGCTAAAGTCTTTTTGGATTTGTTTCCACGCGTCGTAAACTTGATTTCTGTCTTTATGCCCACCGTGTTGAGGATTCCATATCACCTCCTCCCGTTCATATAAGTCTAAAAATTCCATAATAACCTCATTCGACCACTCCATTTCCCGTGTGAAAAAGAACAAAATGTATAGCATAAAATAAATTCCACCACTGCGCACTGCCGTACTGATACTGAATTTTTCTACCAAAATCTCGTGATCTGTGCCCGGCGAATGACACGCCGTTGGAACGACGCCACAGCTGATACGAGGTGCGCCTCAATTCAGACGACAGGCCTTTGATGTTTGGTGAGTTTACCGCGTTTCTACGGGTAGCGTCTGGCGTCTGGCAAGCCAACTCGCGCTCGTACAGGCGGGGACAGACGCATCGTTCCCACGACCTGTTATGCACCGCACCACCGACATCTGGGGTGTGTGGCATGACGGATCACACGTCGTGGGAACGAGGCTTAAACTCAAATTCAAACCTAGCCCGGTCGCCTGCCGCCGCTATCACCCCACCCTCTACCACAGGCAAAAGTACAAAGTTCACAATTATGATAACGCTAGGTACCTTGTCACGACTCTCAAATTATAGGTTAGAATTTTCAAAGTTCACTGACAAACATTCACTTCTATTATATTCGATAAGGGAACACTAAAGATCTGCTAAAACTTTGATTGACAAAATTTATTAACGCTCAAAATTCGCAGGATAAAATCTCTAGGCATTTTCCCAAACTAAATAAATAAATAAAAAGTAATTTTTTAACACACCTTTTGGATTTATCCTTCTTATTGGGTATACTACGCCGTATACATCAGAGATAACAATTACACATACCTTAGACACATTTTAAACACCTAGGGTCAGAGCTCATTCTGAATCAACTATGACTACTTCCTAATCATCAGACTTCAGGGCGACACTGATGTAGATTATGTAGTCTAAGATGGTGTCAGTGTACTATAATAAAAGTGTTTTAACAGCAATACTGAAATAGAGCTGAGCAAAACCTTGGAAAGAAATTTAAGCTATTTATCTTCAAACCGCAGAGATCAACTAGCCAGAGTAATTGTATAAATAAAAATCTTTCTCACTGACTATAACGATTTTAAATCAATTTTGGATTCACGTCGAGATCTAAATAAACCATTGCAACAAACCACGGTGAATCAAAAACAATGTTTGCCATTCACGCTAACTTGTAGTGATGTGGTGGTTTGGAGCTGATAAGATCTACGGTGAGGTTGTTCCGATCTGCCTAACAACCAATATCAATCCTCCCCTCCTTCCCTGCTCTATCCATCTCACGAGGTTAACAAGTTTAATCTTTACCTGTTGTGGAGATATATCTATAAATCATGTGGATCCAGTAATCTTGATACTGTGAATTCTAAGTAGACTGTTCCGTGAGCAGTTGTTTTGTATATAATCCTATAGTACAAATCAATTTACATGTGACAGTTTCAAAGTGCTAGTGTTCTTTTATTTAAGAAGCTTTACAACGCATTACCGTAACAAATAGTTACCTTCATATAAACTTAGTAAAACAGATTACATCAAAGCAAAATTAAATACTCGCATGACAAAAAGGTAATAATTTTAAAATATTTTTTATTAGTACTTGTAATTAGTTGGGCAAACGAATAATCGTCTTCAGTAAGTATAAAGGAAAAATTACCGATGTTATGTATAGGATAATATAGCGCTATGATAGATGCTAGGATAGATGAATACAGATGAATGGAATGACCAGGAGTGGTCAATGTACAAATTGACCTGAATCATTAATTGTCACTGTGCTTGATATGAAACATACATCACTTCAATCAACATACTACCAAGCAATCAAGCGTTAATGGAAGCTTTTAAGTTAAAAGTTTTAACGATGTTTTTAAGTATGACTTTGTCTATTGACAATGTAAAGCTTCAACAATGTGAGGTTGACAATGTGGAACCTCTTTGAGCACTGAAGTGTGTAAGCTAGCTAGTAAGTAAAAACCAAACTATTATTAATATAGCTTAAGTTTGATAATAGATATATTTATTATCATTTTAAAAGACATTTAGAAATATGAGACTTTTATACGAATAGTATTAAAGAAGAATGGAGTTTTTATGCCCAATTTAGAATTAGAATTTTGGTTACAACTCGTGACCCGTTCACAAGAGTTGAGGTGAGGAGTTGTTTGGTGAAGTTTGTAATTGATAGCCAGGTATCGACTTGACTGGTAGATAGCTAAGTTTCAAACAATCCAGGAAACGGACGAATCAGACAGACTTTGATTAGTGAAGCTTTCATTACTTAGTATATCCACTTTCACACCAGCCTGTTTATGTCTAATTTAAAGGTTTAGGTCTCAAAAGATATACTTTTGAAAGGAACATTCGCAACAAGAGGAGCATAAATTTTTCTGTGTTGGTGAATAAACCACAATATACCTATATTGTTCTTGATAAACGTGGTACAAACCAATACACATTATCTACCACTTCAAACTGAGAGTGACGAATATTACCTTTGAAGGAGGAAGGTCTCTAAGGAGGGGTCCAGAAGAGAATTAGTGATACTCCTTTCATACCGTTATATCTGATTGCAAACCAAATCGTTTTAACCTGATCATAGATCTTTCTTGTCTTGGTAAGTAATCCACTAAGATAGTTGATCGTGATATATATATGCTCAACACAAATCAACAGTTTCTAAGTGAAGGTGAAGGTTGGGTTGCCTGATTGTGTGGAGATCTCTAGGGAAGGGTGGAATTGATGTTGGCTGTTACAAACCGTTACAACTTGATCATAGATCAGCCCTGTCTTAGTGGGTACAACATTTAATCTGTCATTCTTGCATAGACGAGTGAATACAATTAATGAAATCCTTACCAGCGAGTCAAAAAAGTTTTGTTTGTCTGTGTGAACGTGTATGTGTGATAGTGAACACAGTAGCTCAAAAGTGGTAGAACTAAATATCGTTTGGAACGTTTATATCATTGAAATAGTATTTTACGTTTAGTCTGTGTAGATTCTGAGACTAACACTAATATATTCATATTAAGGATTTATGGGTTGTTCTTCCGGTTGCGTAATTTTGATCCCATAATAAGCCCTTTTAGTGGTATCTTCTAAGAGTCCTATGATTATTTAATAACTATAATTCAACTATTAATTACCTTGTATTGGGCCTGTAGATCCTACCGTTGCTGTAAATGTGGATGCGCATTTCGCCCGCTTGTGGGGCATCGTCGGCACTCTGATTGTGGTTAACTAAAACATATGGTACACTATTTACAATAAATTATTGTCTTATGCGGGGGGCGGGTGCGGTGACGCACTTCTTGAAGTTTTCGTCCGGTGGCCGTCTACGAAACATCGCGCTGGGGATGAATGTGCTGCTGGCGGGTTGGGTGTGTGCGCTGGGGTGCGAGGTGGCCCCTGCGTACTGAACAATAATTTGGTATTGTAATGGTATGAATTCGACAACTCAAAAGACACATTGTATTTTAAGTTGTCGAGTCATGAAATAAGCATGTAATGTTTTTATTATTGACCAATGCATGTACAGGGAAAGAATATTAACAGGTCGTCAATGACAAGAACAAAACTCAGAGAGGCGATATGATGGTCACCGGGATATTGTGAAAGCACAACTTTGATATGATGACCTGACGGGCACATATCCAACGTTATTGCGATTTTACGATAGAGTCGTATCTCGACTCTGTATTTACGCTAACAGTGTTTTATAAGCTACAATTTGTGCTTTGTGTTTTATAGATTTAAGAGGCGTTTTGCCGTAGATGGTGATTTAATTAGTAACATTAATTCCATCGAAACTGTGATCAAACGTGTAATGGCGGTGGAAGGTGGTGTGGATACAGAGAATCGCAGTGTTCATAATGGCGTCATTGTCCAATTTTAAAATTACAAGTCGCCCGTACATTAAAGTAAATTTTTTTATACTTGTTTTGTCTGAAAAACCAATCGTATTTGAAATTTGAATGTTTGTATAAACGTGTTATAGTTATTTGGTTGACATTTTTAGGCTACGTCTCTTGAAAATTAAATTGGACATTTAAAACTCAATATATTTCGATACAGTAAAACTATGAATTCATCATAATGGTATCACTGATGAAAATACCAGAATTTTTCAGTATCGAAATATATTGATTTGAATTACCAATTTCATTATTAACAGACATAACCTAAAAATGTGTATAAAAATTACTTGTATTTATAATGTTCAAAACATACAAGGAAATTTCAAAGGAAAATAAATATGAAAATTTGAAATTTAAATAAATTATTTAAAATATACGAGTTTTAAGTGTATCGTCACATGGCTAGTAGTGACCAGTCAGTCAACCCTCTAGTCTGTATACCCAAGATTTATATTGGTGGCATTGTAGCAAACAATTAGGTTTTATACATATGATACATGTAACTAAACGTTTACAACAAACTCTTCTCAATTAAACTTGTTAATTCAATATTGGCATAAATGTTTACGTAAAAGTAAGCAGTAGTAGCCTTATACAAGCAAAACTAGTGGTTTTAAACTTGTAATGCGGTTGGTACAATATAAGTTTTAATGGTTATCTCAAGAAACTTGAAGTTCTTTAGCCCATAAAATTGACAGGGTATCGCATCATACTTCAAACCTAAGCACTTCCTATAAATATAAAGTTTTCCATTTTTCTTCATGAACAGATGATGGTAGATCCTTGCCCGTTTACAGCATTAACCGTTTTCAAACCTGGTTCACAACGTGTTTATGAGGAAATGTTGAGATTAAAACCATTTCTCATATTTAATCCCAACCCCAAAGTTACCTCAGCAAACCCATTACACTGAATTGTTTGATGAATCGCTTCATGAGTTTACACAATTTATGGACTCTGAAGGTAAATAGAAACCTAAAGAAAGTGTTGATTTACACGGAAACAACATCAAGTACTGAAGTGGTTAGTAACTTGGCTCTGCGCATTCATGACTTCTCAATACAAGTAAATAGACAAATTACTATTTTTACTTATTTTAAAATTATTCTTTTAATGATACATTATAATTTGATCAACGTATAATATAATAATTTTTGTCCTAATTTTTGTAAGAAAGCAAGGCTTAGTACAAGTAACTTGGGCTAGGCATAAACAACATGATTGTGGTTTATCTATATTGATGCAATGTAAATACTTTAAGTTTGCATGTTAAAGAAATTTGATTATTGATAAATATGATTTACCCATACAGTAATAGACATATATAAACTATTTGCATATTAGATTCGGCGCCATATATACGTAAAAGGGCTGTCAATACAGTTAGCTTTGTTGGTTAGTGTAGAGTTCGTGGAGCAGTGCAGTAATGTAAATATGAAATAGTAATACCAATGTACTGTATATTTTTATGTAGCCTCAGTGTATATCCACTGATTTGGGAGGTCGAAGATATGTTTGCGTCCTTACAAGTGAAGACAGTTAGTAAAATATACGAACACTGGTGGTAAAATTGTAAGTATACTAAGACTAAAGTAGTTCGAAGAAGGTTTTTATTCCCACAATGTATATTGTAGATTGAGCCAAGCTATGTAGCTTTACGAGCAGTTACCTTTATATTATAACCCTTAAGTTTATATTATGTATTCGGCAATGCATCAATGTATCTACCAGAATACAAAGTAAACGACTGTCCATTGTTGGCTTAACGTTATTTCCTAGCGAAAATACGATGATTGGTTTTAACTCGTTTGAAGTGTAGGTTGTACCAGTAAGCATGCATGTTGATGCAATTACATAAGCTCCCAAACATTGAACGCACCACAGTTCTTCCCAGGTTTATTCGTTACTATGCCTCTGTAATCTACGTTTCGTGATGAACTACCATACACCAGTAACAATGGCTATATTGTTCCTAAATGAATCCTACAAATTGTTTTCCTAAATAATAAAGAACCTACAGTTTACGATAGACGTAAATGTGGTACATGCACTAACACATTTAAACCAACATTATTTAGGTCCCAATAAATAATGTTGTGCAACGTTTTAATAACATTTCAAAACTTGTCACAACGTTGTAAATTGGGACAGGGTCGTTTAGGCAATATAGCTTGACTTCCATTTTGACTGCCTTAAAGCTTTTACCATCAATAACATGAATGTAATAGATTTAAGTCAAATATTTATTCATATCAATTTAGTACTACTGACTAAGTACTGAGCAAACTAGATCATTTTACTAATAAACCTAATACCTCCATTACTACGTTGCTCTACTAAATAGAAACGAAACACAATCAATGTTATTAATCAAAGGTTTTATATCTCAGTATAACTAGTTAATATTACGGTGTGTTTAAAACAACAACCTGTTGAATTTGTTACAAGAGGTTGAGGTTCTTTACAGTACAATTTAATTTAGATTGATTTAGGAATTTCGAGTCATATTTTTCAATGTTGCATACAGAAAGGTGTAGACTTTTTCATTATAAACTGTCTTTATTAAGTGGAATGATGTCAATGATGGTGATACATTTTTGCCTTTTTAGTCGAACAAATTTTGTTATACTTAGTTTTTTTATCTATGATATCAAACCTGTATATGTATATTTATTATAACTTGCCACTGGACTGCCATACAAGTTTTTGCGACCAATAAAATTAATAGATTTAAATAGAATATTCATTCATAACGAGTTATTGCTATGGACTGATTACTTTTCAAACTATGCTATTTAACTGCTAAATCCATTACTACACGTTCCTAAGTCCTGACTTCACCTTTTGTGAATGCAACAAAGGCGATTTATTATTATTCTTACTTTACCAATAATAAAAAACAAAGAAATTTTATTTTTTAGTATAATGAGTTAATAACACGGCATGTTCCTTTATTTCAAACGACATTCTATTGAGGTTCTACGGGAAACTTATGTAAAACGACGATGAATTACTGGTAGGTTTACCATAATATACAAGTGGGGAAGTAGTTCCAAAAGCTTAATTAAAAGAGGTAACACTGAACTTGACTTGAGGAGTGAGGACTGATGGAGGGGGAAGATCACGTGATTGCTCAGGCAACAAGCTCAAGAGAACACTCTTTATTTAGTACTAGCTGACAGTACCCGTGCTACGCTACGGGATTAAAAACAGAATTTTCGTAATTAAATTTACCAATATATTTCCAAACAAATTTAATGTTAGTGTTGTTTGGTAAATTACACTGTTTGCCTGTCAGTTCACCATTTTACGGGTTTGGTACCTAAAATTGGTTATCCATTCTCCATACGGGGAGGCTGAAGAATATAATGACCATGTAGTTTACTAAGAGGCCGCCGGATGGAGTGGTCGCAGGACACACTTTGAACGTTTAAAACATGGAGTAATAACTGCAAACGATGTTTTTAACCGGTTAACGTACTTAAATCAAAAATCTGTTTCAACAAAAGCACTAAGCTAATAAGGTTGCTTCGTATAAATTCTACAAATTGTACTTTTGTCAAACAATAAATTATTAATTACGTTTATTAAAACTGGGTTTTCTCATAAGGACATATAGAACTCGAATAATCGTAATATTTTGTTTAGCAAGGACGTGTAACGTTTTTTCTTCAATATGGTCCAGCATTAAATATTAAAGGCTTTACGCTTCTATTGAAACAATTTTCCCACTTTGGCACGTAAATCTACTTACAACATAGTTTACAAATTGTTCCATGTTAAATTCACTATCCCGGAATTAGAGGTTGCTCGTGCTCTATCCGGTTGCTTCTTATAAACACTTGAACTAATAATGTACAGTCGTACAGTACTTGTATTTACACAAAAACCTAATTTATAGCAATGTGTATTTACAATGTATTAGCATAAAAATTTATGTATTATCTTATAGCTTAACCCAACTTAACCTAACAATTGCATTAAAACCTACTAAAACACTACATAAGAAGATTTTGTATTTACCTCCGCTAACGATAAAAATGATTAGATCACACGGAACCAAACCTAAGACGTAAAACCAGTGGAACAGAAAGAGAAAAGGGAACAAAAATGCCACAGGTAAATTGAGTAGAATATGTACCGTGAAACCTCTAGCAAGTGTCTAATGCTACTAAAGTCTAAACAAAGTCAAAATGGCCAGGAACCTTTGCTGATGCGGCAGGATTCATAGGTGCCAGCGTTCTAGTAGTCTAAAACAAAACTCCCGAACAGCATTTTATTCAACACCATGTGTCAAGATTCGTTTGATAGCATCTGATTTACTCGTACCCTGGTTAGTTTCAGAACTCATGTTACAAATATAAAGACAGACGGTAGTGATTGTTCTTTTGAATTTTACTTTTAGAATTTAACCCCAGTAACGCGAGGTTCGTTGGCAGTTCTGCAGACATTGTAAAGTGGACAGAAGCGTCCTCCCCCCACCTTAATAATACCCCAGCCTAAATTGCAGCAAGTTGCAAATAGTTAAAAAGGTACTTTGACCAAAAACAATGCTGCAAACTGAATTTTCAATGGACTATTCCATCAAAAGTTATTGTAGTTAAAACTTTAAATTTTTGTAACTTATAAGCCCATAACCTTTGATTAACCAATTTCCCAGAAATGCGGTTTCAGTATTTTTGTGTTCCTAGGGAAACTACCAGAGAATCTTCATAGACATTCAGAACCTATTGCATAAAAGTACAGAAGTACAATTTTACGTATTTACAATTACTAGTCATTGTAAATACATTTTTACAAATACAGGTGTTGTTCAAATAACTTGTAGATTGTCATTTTGTTATGTAAAGTTGTAGACTTGTAATTACAACTTTACAATAAAACAAGTCTGTTAAGCTGTTTTACAATTTTACAATGTTTATGTTGTCATGATCCTAACATCAACTTGTGACACATTTTGTATAAAGTAAAAACATAGTTTTACTTGTTTTGTATGAAATTTAAAAGTATTGTATAATTTGCAGCTATAACCTGTAGTAAATAATTAAGTAAAATAATGAACCTTATTTTCATTAATTCAAACTCTAATTTTTAGTAGTTAACATTTAGACTATAAACATTATTTAAAAATGGATAGAAAATGAATCAGCACATTAATTCCTTGTAATATGGCCTTTGTTGAAATGGTCTTGTCACAGTTATAATTACTTGGCCAGGATATTACACTTTAAAAATTCTCTATCTTTTGTTTGGGATTTATAGTATCTTCTTCAGCCATTAAGAATAGTTAAATTTAAAAAAATCATGTTTAACTCTAAAATATCCTTTGGCTATATAATTAATGGTCTAAACTTAACTGGGTTTTGCATCATAATAAAATAATCATAACTTCAACTTTTGATATTTACAATTTTACCTACTAAAACATGTGGGTAAGAATTGTATTACAATTACACAATAATATGTAACTGTAAATACAATTTTACAATACAAGTTTACACACCGGTGATTTTGTAAGAAATTGCCTGTAATGTATTTTGCACCGGTAGTTAAAGTTTCAATTCATTGTTTATGCAACACCTGTATTTAATTTATAGAAGTTTTATATAAATTCACCTGTAAATTATTACTTTTTTTATGCAATAGGGCCCTGGGCTCTGGGCAGATTTCTTCCTCGACATTCAGAGCACTGGTTAGATTTCCTCACTTCGATATTCAAGGCACTTGGTAAAAATTAAATGCGTTTTAACGGTGCAGGATAAACACACCACGTTTTACAGGACTTTCAACGACCAGCAACGATATGGAATGTCATACCTTTTTAACGATATGCAATGTCTATAGCCATTTGTAAAATCCGTTCTACTAACCCCAACGGATCGCATCCCACTGGCGCCATCGGACCAACAACTATTTAGAAATGTAGTTTATAGTCCCTAGAA
>CM032063.1:21330737-21343690 GCA_018831715.1 Matsumurasca onukii | reverse complement strand
TCGACTCTCAGCCCGTTATAGCGTGTGTCTGCAGCGTTTAAATATTTAAATTCTTTGCTAAATTCACGCTGCAGAGGTAGAAAGTTGTGGCTACCTACCGAACGATAAATTAGTTTTATTCCAAATTCGCCGCTAACCCAACAATAATTACGAGGGACGGTGATGAGAGCTTGAGGGGCCTGACTCTATTAGCCTGAGTCCCCAAAATAAAACCAAACCAATAGTGTCGAACACAGTTTGACCTGAAACCCTGGAACGACCCGGCTCATTGAGAATCTTTCGAGCACTAGTGTGATTTTCCTGGACACTAGGCCCTTGGGTTATCTCCTAATAATCCATGTACATAGTGATCTCAAAGTATACTTGAAAGTATAACTGAATTAGCTGGAATTAACTGAAGTAGAATAAAAGTAGCAAAAGAGTGGACTTTGAGTCAGAATACAGTAACAAAGTAGACTGGAAGTGAATAAAGTATCTTAAGAGTAGACTGAAGTAGAAAAAGTAGCTTAAAAGTAGACTGAAGTAGAAAAAAAGTATTAGATGAAGTAGACTGAGTAGAGAATAAAGTAGCTTGAAGTATAAGTTTGGAATTTTAAGTTAACCAAAAAGCCATATATGTAACATGTTGGTCCTCGTTCAAGGTTCATTACATACTGGTACACCATCTGATTCCGCTAAGTACGAGTATAAAACTCATTCTCTCAGTGAAGATTTGATTATGCTTGTTCCAAAAGAAGCATCCTAGGTAAGAATACCTGCCCAAATGTGAAAATATCAAATATTTTGACGTATTTAACATTGTAATTATTATTTACTTACATTCTTTTTCTGCAATCAAGGGTAATTTAGATCTGTTTAACTAAACAATTTCTTCAATTTGAGAGGATGGTATATTGCCTATCTTTGTAACATGAGTTTTAAAGATATGTGTTTTAATTAATTATTGTAAGATAAATTTAGACATGCTGAGTTAAGAATATTAGTATGTAAGAGATAACAATGCAATTCAAACACGTGATTATAACTGCGACATATACTTAACGTGTATAAGTATTAAATTAAACAAAACTTTACGTTCGGAATATAAGTAGCTGAAGTAGTCTGCTGCTTCCCAATACCTCCTTATAGGAGTATTTTGTCTTCGATTATTTGTTACCAAATACAGAGAAATATATATTCAAATTGGTGAACTTTACTACACACACACTATGTTACTATCGACATCACCAGAAACTACATTTGTATACAACTTATCATAGCCATTGTTTGTATCAAATATTTGCGTTCGGGCAAATATTTGATTATCAATGACTGTAAAGTTAGGCCTCTATTGTACTAAGCGGATCGTGGCGGATTGGTATAACGCGCAACTCCGAACTCGGCACTCCGGTGGATGCGGGTTCGATCCCCGCAGTCACCACCACAATTTGTAAATGGCTGAAGGCCATGCAGTGACGCTAGGTAAATTCGAGGCTGCAAGTGGTAGAAGGACATTGTAGTCCCTAACTCGCCTCGTTAAACAGAATAAACTTACCTTTTATCTTTACCTTTTATACAACGAATGGATTCCAATTGCCACCCTTAAAGTGACAGTTTATGGTTATCTGGTGCCACCTCTTGAACATGGATAAGCAATTACAGTGCACATTATAAGGTCTTTGTGCATTTTGCAGCTTCCACTCTTAAACATTTTATAGTCTCAGTAGGAATTTAAACAATACAACTTACTAACTAAAAAGTAACTAGTAGCAAAGTTGATTGCTGTGAATATTTTATTGAAACATCTAAACTTTTGCAATCTCTACACCTTATATGGTTTAGCTTATTGAACACAAACGATATGTAACACTCAAATGAAACAAGTTTATTTTTACGTCACCAAAGCGTTTAAACCCGAATTGGGTTGAACGATAAATGCAGTTTATAGAACGGTCTTCATTCTGTTTTGGTTTAAAAATTATACATTAATGGCTAATCATGACTCTAAATTATTAAAATTCATTCAACCTTTGCCTTACGGCAGTGTTATAGAGTGTTCATTAAATATGGGGCAATAATTAATGAACATCCTGTATAATCCCTGTCAACGGTGAAGTGAAGCATTTTGATAATTGGTCATAAGTATTCAAAGGATGGCAATTCGGATCCTTGAACTTTTCGCTTTTAAATTGACAGTTGAGATAGCCACTACAACAATAGTGGCCCTCCACAATAGAACCCTTACATGCTAATGGCCTTGGCTTCCTCCCCCCGCACCTCAAACCCTCTGCATCTAACCACTGGCCCAGCTTGAAAGCGACCCTTGCACTGACCACTGGTCCAGTTAGCCGTTGCCATTATGTGGTTTCTGACCGCTGGCCCAGTTCGACAAAGCCCCGCCAGAACGACAGGCGATGTCAAAAGGCTTAGTAATTTCCCGGCTGTAGACTGTGAAGTGCGGTTTGAATGCCAAGCCCTCACCCAGCATTTACATACGCGTATTCACTCGGAGCCTCAGTCGACACAGAAATGCAAGCGTTCCACATATTGGATATTCAAATACCAAAAATAATGTTACGTTAAATGACTATCACCGTTCCAAAATAACTGGGATATGTAGGCAAACGCGGTGCAAACCCTCGCTAATATGAACTTTTGACTACGGTTCATAATACGCAAGTGCGTGGTGTTTGTCGCCTCAGTTTCACTAAAACCTCCATTTCTTCAAAACAAAACATATGCTTAACGCTTATGTTATGCTTATGCTTAACGCTTTTTATTAAATAAAAAGTTATTTGATAAAAATGTAAGTTTCATAAATATAAATAATTTATAGTCCAATATATTGTATTATCTTGTGCGCCAGAACAACCAAAGAAACTGGTAAGATCGGTTCTCATCTTGTGACGGAAGAGGTATAAAACTGACAGTTTACGAAGTATAAAAGTAGCCGACATTTTACACCTACCTTTGCACGATTTCATATTTAGCATAATTTGCGAACAATGCTTAGCCATACGACATCAGCCCTCCCAGCAGGCATAAACGTTCACTAATTTATAGTCAAGCTGCCCACTTCAAGTATTGCACAATAGACGTGAAAAACTCGCCATACATCATATGTGCTTTAAAACATATGGGGGCAATTTATGAGTTTAAAACTCAGGACTAGGACAGTGAAATCAGGTCTAGTGGCCATCAACGTATTAGTAGGTGCTCGCGTTTTTCTGGGATAAAATCATTTTATGACGCTACTGCGTGTGATTTTCTGCTTAAGTATACTTCAAAGTAGTTAAAAAGTCAAATGATAACCAAAGTAGGCTTAAGTAGCTGAATTACTAATGTAGTATTTAAAGTAGCTACAGTAGAGCTAGGAAGTGGCAAAGGGTAAAATGAATTGCTGAAAGTAGATTGAAGTAGCAGAAGTAGGAAATCAAAGTAGCCAAGTATAAATTCAAGTAGCCAAAGTAGAAGTAAAGAGATAGCTGAGTAGAAGTAAAGTAGCTGAAGTAGGGTGGAATTAGCTGAAGTGGGTCAAAGTAGCCAAAGTAAGAAGTAAAGTAGCCAAAGTAGAAGTAGAGGTGTGCACATTGTTTAGTGAACCCCTGCAGGCACTAGGTCCCCATTTGGAGAGTGTTTCTCTCCGTGAAAAATCCATTATAGTTCAGCATCAATATGATCTACTGAACAGTTTATAACATTTCACTAGCGAAACGACCAAATACTGTTTTAAGATGGACCTCTGAACTGTCATGGATTTGGTTGAATACTCTTCATTTTGAAATGAAATGAAAAACGTCTTTATTGTTGGCGAGTTAGGACTTTAAAGTCCTAAGTCCTCTTTCCAATTTGGGGCGTTCGATCGAAAATCATGGTAGAAGAACATAGAAATACAATGGAATAAAGATGTCTCGCGTGGCAGGAGCGTAACAAAGCAATGACGTGACGTCACATGATTAACACCTGCGTGACGTCACATGTGACGGCACGTGCGATCTCGCCCGTGACTTGTCAACTCCGCAACCTGTGTGTGAACGCTTTACCATCAGGGCGAAGTTTTGCGACTAAAAATAGGAGTTAACGTCTGTCGATTGATCAAGAATTCTTTGTTTTAGCTTTTAGTATATGAGCTCTTTCTTTATATGGTTTTATTAAGGGTTAAAACAGTGTTGTATAACTTTGGTTTAAGAGGTAAGGGTGATTGATGATTTATAACACATTTTATATTTTGGTAAGTCTACTGTTACCAAACTACTAGATCCAAAATCGCGATATACAAAAATCTTAATCTTCTTTTTCCTAATTATTTGTAGAGCAGAGGCATATATTAGATAACAATAAAGTGGTTGCTAAAATTCATTCCTATATATGCACTTCCTATATATGATTTCCTCTCAGAATTTCTGTACAGATACTTCTCCCAGCATTGTAAGCCACATACGGTACATACTTAGAATGGAGCTTACTTTGGTTTAAGCACCATTATGGTATCATTTTTTGGGATTCTTGTTCAGAATATAAACTCTTAAAATTTTATTCTGCAAAAGAAGTGCGAACAGTATCAAAATTAGTTTAAGAGATTCTTAGAAATATTTAAAGTATTAGGTATTCTTACCTTACCTTGTATTTATATATATGACAATTATTTTTCCATAACAAAATATGTGTATCCAGGCCATGATATCTAACCATGACACTAGAAATAGTAGTCAATATAGGTTGGGTGAGACCCAGCCGCCCTCGGGAAGCGTGAACGGCTGAAATCCCAAAATAGAACGGTGGACCCGGGCATAAAAGAACCACACAACTAGAGAACAAAGTTTATTAAACATAACCTCAATAATCACAATCCATTGATCAATAACCATAAATCAGACAAAGTCAAAATACATAGCATAAATCAAAAATTTACCAAAATACAGCGTGCACATCATAATAAATCAGCAGGGTACAGCTTCAACAAAATTACAAAAGAATTACAAACTTTAAATGTTCAATATAAATTTAAAAGGACTAGTAAAGTTTTGGTTAAATTTAATAGAAAAATTATATATATTTATGTCACACAAATTACTAGAAAGCCCTTAACAATAACGGTAACAATATTCCCTCAAAAGTTCCCTTTAGAGTTGGGCAAAATTGACAAGTACATTTAGTACTCTAGCTCTCTTTAGTCCTATCATTATTTTTAAATATACCTTAGAAATTGTTTAATGAATGCTTTAAATAATTTAGCATGAAACTCTTACACAAGAACAATTTTACATAACACACATTTAACTTACATGACACAGAAACACAAAACGAGAAAATTTTGGCGTGACGTCAATTTGGAAAAGAGTAAAGAGTAACCAGAAATTAGAAATTTAATAATGGTAACGCTCTAGGACGACCAGGTCCGGAGTTCCGATGGAAAAAGTTCTCAACTAGATTTAACAAAATTTACATTTCAAAATACAAAAGCAACTGAGTTACGGGAGCTACGCGCAAGTCACTGGGTCACTAGGTCGCAGGGGACGAAGTAGAATTCCTTTGGTGAAACCTTTATAGTCCAGAGCATATTCACTATGACACTTATCTGGCAATTTAGCTGAACAGAAGTAGTAGCAGTTCAGCGTAGTGAGCTGCGTGGGCTAGTCCTCGATACATCAAGCGATGGTCGGTCAGTCTTTCCGCTAGTATCCAGCACTTCAGCATCTCTGCGTAGCTGCTGTCCAATTTAGTCAAAGATGACATTAGGACTCGTACATGGTCTCGGCCTAAGCCGTGAGCCTCTGGAAAACAGAACGAAACCCATTACAAACTGTAGTCTATGCCTTACAAGTGCGAAGTCAGAGTTGTGACAGCGAGAACCGAACACGCGTAAGGGTTTAAAACGAAAGAATAGCCTTCATAACTCAGCCGTTACAGAGAATCATATTTACATTTAAGTTACATTCAGGCTAGGCTTTATGGCCTTATTCTTACACAACATTCTTTACTACCAATTTTAGCCAGAATGGCTTGACAAATTAACGGGTGTTTACACAAATTTGCGACACAGACATAATAACAAATGGCAACTGAACTGGCTTTGTAGGTTACAATATTCAGTATGGACTTGGACAAACAGTCTAAGAGCTATCTCTGAGAGCAAACAAAGAAAAGGTGAAAATTACTAAACAGTACCCTTGTAAAATTACTTAGAAAATAATCGCACGAATTAATATATAAGACTCGACACTGGATTGAGATTATAAGGACACTAACCTACAAAATAGCCTAGTCACCAACGTGGTTTGGCCTTTTAGTAAAACACAAAGAAAACTTACCCCTTTGGCTGGTGAGTGTAAATTTAGTCCATATTACTTGAGAAAAGACAGTAGAACAACAATAAACTGACAAATTTAAACATAGAAGACAGATTCAAACGGACACAAAATTATACATACGCCATCATGGCACAGTGACAGAACAGAGAGAAAGAAAGTGACGTTGTCGACGGAATAACGCTACCAACCTCGCAGGCAGGTAGCACAAAAACAGTAACACGAAATAACACAGAGCCAACTTCGGTACTATATTGGCTCATGGGATATCATAGACTTGAAATATCTCATTAATTACCGTCCCAAATTGGTATTAATTTTTAACAAATTACCAGACTATTTAAAAATATAAACAGTATAAACTCTTTTAAGTCGAAATTGAAAACATTTAATGGTAAAAATATTTTGGTGTTGGTGAATTTATGGTGATTCAAATACAACTAATTTTTCCAACAACATTTGACCTATGTAACAAGTAGTACTATAGGGGAACAGTATTTTGGTGATGGGTTTATCTTATTTGTTTTTATATTTAGATTTGTTTTTGGTTTTTGTCACACAAAACCTTTTTTGTTCATGACAAATAAAGTTATTATTATAACTTACTTAAATCATGTTTAATTATATTAAGATTTCATAGCTATAGGGGTAACCGAATGAATCTAGGACACCTCTATTACTTTGGTTTGTCAGGCATTAAACTATGGGGAAATATATTCCTTAGTGAATTGTAGAGGTGTCTTCAAATAAAAATAAGAAAACTAAACAAGAAAACAATAACACAAATGTAAGAAGTGAACAGATTTTATTAATTTTTCTGTACGTTCGAATTTTCTTCGGAAAAAATAATTCAAGTTGTCATCACGGTATGGCTCAAATCCAGGACCCTGTAAAAAACAATGACCCCCAGAACACGTTTTGTTATTTTTTCGAAACCTTAAATACACACAAAAGAAAACCTGTAGCGGATTTAAGTAATGCGTATATAAGATTTTGAAAACCGCCTTTAGCGGGTTGTGGGGGTCAGGATGGGTGTTTTTATGGTCTCAGGTCTGGGTCTTACCGAGCTAAAGGCACGCAAATCTCATTTTTGGAAAAAGATATTCTCTGATAAAACAAGTATGTGCGAGACATTTTCAGTACCTACGCCTTATTTTAAACACTTTCCAACAAGTTATTGAAATAAAGACTCTACGAAGTTGAACTATTATTGCGGACATTTTCCATCGTTAGTGAACAAAAACTATGGAAAATGTCCGCAATAATAGTTCAACTTCTGAAATCCTCCCATCGTCAACAACAAACTTCAAACAAAGGAAAGACTTTACACTAAATTCTTATTCAAACACTGCAATGGAAGAATACTGATTTGTCATACTTAAGTATAAGATTTAACTTGAATAGATTGTGTACAAGAAACAGCAACAAATGTTGTCCCTCTTTCGTTATGTTTCAACGACAGTTTCAGGTTTAGTTCGTGTGATAACTACTTTGGCAGTTCAGGCGATAATGTCTTTGATAGTGTTTGAGAGAGCGCCAACTATATAAACTGCTCCAATAACTATTAAGGGTTTACCAATTATCATTGTACGATCAAAGTTGAATACTTTAGAATACTAATATTATTCTACGGTTATATACCAGAATGATTTTGTTTGTATCGCTGCTATCTCATTTTTACGTACCAATAAAGGAGTACGTAATGGTGGAACCAACTGTTATATTTTAAGTAAACTGAGTTTTAATACCTTTTTCGTGTTATTGTAATTAAAATACATATTATTATAATCACTATAATTTAAAATGTATGATTGTTCATTCGTGAATGCTGATAGCTTAATCAGAACAAAGAAGGATTTAAAAAGTTGTATTTTTAATAGTTTATCTTTATTACTAAATAAATTTGAAGACAAAAATACTTACAAAAATAGTAGTGAGCATAACCGCTCGGCAAGTGGGAGACCCGGGTTCAAATCCCGGTTCGGTCCAAGTATTGCTGTCTTCAAATTTATTTAGTAATAAATTAGCTATTTAGCATTTATACAAATTAAAATCTAATAATTTATCTCTGAAAGCTTAAAACTCGTATACAAATGTAATAAAAACAGCAAAGCTCAAAAGGTTATTAAGTCAGCGTTAGAGTAACCTAATTTAATCAATATAAAAATGTTCTCATAATTCGTAAGGTTAACCCTAAGGTAAATGCCCTCCTAGTTCATTATTTCTCACTTTGTTGGACAGATTCTAACCATAAAGAGAAACTACAGGAGGTGAGTAAAGATACTCGTTTTGCTATTGTGTAAAATAAAAGATATCAATAATAGGACAATATTAGGACGCCTCTGACCAATGGTACAGCAAAACCACATTCCATAATGTCATTTGTAGACAATTTACAATTTCCCATTGGCTCTATTGCATCATACAGTTTCCTACATTACCCTTCTAATATCTGCTTTTGATAATTGCATAGTTTAGACTTATCAAAACTATCATTAGAACACTTTTCATTGAGATTTAGAATCCACCACGTTAACTTAATTTTGTTTGATTATTTAGTTTGTTATTGAACTAAGAAGTAGCCTAAGGATAAACAAAGACAAGCAGTTTGCTTAGCAGAGTCGACGTGTTTAAAAGATAAGGACAACTTGCAGACTGTATTCTCCATGGAACATCAACTCCGATGTTCTTCACGTTTAGCTTAAAGCCTTTTAACATTTAAAGGTTATTTCCCCCACTTTGTTTAGAGATTAAACCTTACTCTGCTGCGCTTCATGTTACCTGCAGTTTGTCTTTAGTTAATAGAACAAACTTATACTTAGCGTCATTTCCATCTTTCTCTTGATGTTTACTTCACGTTTTTTAGTATTAATAATCAAGCTAGCTCTCGACTTGTCAGCAATTGTGTACTTTATTAAACATACGCTTGTAAACCAAAATAAAATTCTGATGTTTCGTAGGGAATGATCAGGTAAAATTGTTAAGGTAGAACTTATCCCAGATACCTCTCATGGTTTGTTGACAGTGCAACAACTAACAAGGGGCCTTGAGGGGATTGTGGAGTTTGTTAACCGTGTTAAGTGTGTACAACCCAAGTCTAACGTGTAGCGTTACAACATTCCAAGCCATAGGCTGTCTTATGAACACTGTTTGTTACTATACTAGTCTGAACCACGTTCAAATTTATTTTCTAAATTCATCTAAATAAATGTAAAAAGTAGAATTTTGCAAATTCTCGTAGGAGCCTGCAACGTACAATAAAATAATGCGATGACAGATTTAACTACTTTTGTCTTTTGTTCTAACACAAAACAAAAACTGCAGGTCGGGCAACAGTCTGGAATAGGTTATATTTATTAACTCTTGAAATAGAGGAAAAATTAAAAAACATATTTTACTACGGTATTTTTAGGGGAAAGGCCGCTAAAAGAAGCTGTAGATTTGAAACTAAGACCATTAGCATAATTACTATAAAAGTACTTAGAAGAAAACAAAAACCCAAGGAAATTAGAGACAGTAACAACAGTTTTGTATAAATTATTCAATAACTACAGCTCTACCATTCTCCATAAATGTATAATTATTGAGATCGTTACATTTATCTAGATTGTCACTAGACTACATGTGGCGCAATAAATAAAAAGGATCTACATGTTTATTTGATGACATGTCATTTTCAAGTAGAAATTACTCGATAAAGGATCTAGGACACAGTTGCCACCACATTTGCTGGTTGCTACATTTACTTGTTCAATTGTCACAATGACATGACAGTTGACATCAGTTCACTGAGTTCTCACTACATGAAATGAAATGAACTGGAAATGTGATAAGACACATCGAAATGTCAAGCGCTATTCTCTTCGCTGTAAGACACATTTAATGTAACATTCATTGTTTAAATAAATTTGCATTATAATGGCTCGTTTTTCATTACAATCAAGTTAATAAGAGAGAGCTATAAAATTGTGTTATAAAATAGAATTATGAACATTATCAATAAACAATCTGGTACTGACAAAGTATATTTTATCTTAGAAGGTATTATTTAAATACGTACAACAATATATTTAAGATGTTCAGTGTACAGATCATGTCTATACTGATACTCAAGGAGTCAAATATCGAGATTTTAAATGCAAAAATGGGTTATCTTGTACATAATTTTAAACGAGAACAATTCACTTGTATGTTGTAAAATCTTTTGATGTGTTGCCCCGTTATAAAACTAAATAATAAAATAATAATAAATCATTTATTTCCAACTGATATTTACAATAAATTTTTTTAAATATCTTATAAATTAATATAGCCTAATTACATTGTTTTAAATTTATGATTATGGAAATAGCCTCCCTCATGGGTAAACTACCTGTGTGAGGGAGGGTTTGTCAATCTGTATTCAAATATAATTTTATAATTTTGATTGTGCAACTATTTTTTAAGGTTTCTAATTAAATAATGATGGTATAATTTATGTACAATTTGGTTAACAAAAGTGATATATGCGAAGCTATACATTACATTTTGGATATTAAATTTTGAATCAAGAGAATAAGTAGTTCAATTAATATAATCATTGACAGTGTGTATGTCAACTTGTAATAACCATTGATTGATTTTCATTTTGTAAAAGCTTTAGATCCGTTGGTAGTTTCGTGTATAAATGAACAATTTAAAATGAATTAGTAAATTGATAGTTTGTAAGCCTGTGGCATATTAAATCCTACAAGCCTTGAATTCCTGGTATCGTTATCTTTATTTTTTATGAATAAACATTGTTAAGACTCGTACATAAAGCTGTGTAATATTAAATACTAAAAATTCATCAAAAAGAGTCTGTTGAAATCTAATAGGGTACTGTAATGCTGTCTTTATTATACATTTTGAGTTATCTCTAAGGTTGTTTTATTGTTTTGAGGGCACCTCCCAAGCAATGATTCCATATTGTAATAGAGATTGTACATAGGCATAATATACAGCTTTTAACAAGTCAAAGGATAAAATTTGGTTGAGAACGCTAAACATATATATGAGCTTCCGGAGTTTGCTGTTAGGTATTCTATATGAGCATCCCATTTTAAACGATTATCAAACATGACTCCAAGATATTTAAATTTATTTACATTTGCAATGGGTTTACAGTCATGACAAGAATTTTGGTTGCACAAATGAAGTGTTAGTTTTACATTTGTGGGGTTATAATGAGGGTTTAATGAAATATTCATGCATTTAGTTTTATCTACATTCATTGTTAGAATATTTTGATCAAACCACAGCTTTAAATTCTTCAAGCCACGCTCTGCTAAGTCCATGTTCCAACTATCTCCTTTAAACAAAACTGCAGTATCATCAGCATATAGAAAAATATCACCACCAAACATGTTTAGTTTACTAATATTTGTTTATGTATATTAAAATAGCAAAGGACCTAAAGTGCTTCCTTGCACAACACCGCAGTTAATTGGTTTGGGGTTGCTGATTTGTCCAATAATGGAGACAACCTGTGTTCTATCTGTTAAATAACTGGTAAACCAATCAAGTGAGTTCCCTTTATTCTAAATACTTAAGTTTTTGTAATAATTTATTTCGATTAACTGTATTAAAGGCTTTTGCTAAATCAATAAAAGCAATAACGCTTTTTTATTTGCATTAATACATTCATGAATCGTTTTAGTTACTAAGAAAAGATTGTCGTTTACATTTTTTATCTGATCTAAACCCAAATTGATTATCAAATAGAAGGTTGTTATCTTTTAAATATTTAACAATTTGATCTTTTAAAACTAAAGCTATAATAAACGTGAATCGCGTAAGCGTTTACGGGATAATCTGTAGTCTAATTATAGATTTGATTGAAAATATGTCGTTTTCGTATTGTCTCCCAGGATTTAACAATATAATCTCTTCAACATCTAATCTAGAAACGTTTTATTACAGTCATATTAAACAGCATTCTCTCACCTTTACTTTGACATTATCAATTGTATAATTCAGAGCACTGATCATACCAAGGCACATGGTTTTCTAAGCTATTGCATAACATTCCACCGCCAGTGTTGATAAGAAAAGAACGCAATTCACGTTGTAATCTGATTTAGTTCGCAAATTATTGGATTACGTGCAACCCTTTAAAGTCTAAAACTAATTACAATATGTTCGGCCAACCAAAGGTTTAGAAACCCTTTCACAAAAAACCAAGTTAATGGGCTTATTATTGGGCTGGTGGGAATATTACATGTATAGGTAATTTTGTTTCAAAATTTAGATATCATAAAAATGACGACACAAAATTTCAAGCATACTGTTAAATTCACAATTAGTCAGACTTTCTTATGACAAATAATTCACACGCATAGATTATTTCGTCTACTTGCTACACAACACTGGGAGTTAGTTTCTGAACAGTCCTCATACAAGTTCAGAAGGCATCTTTCAACAGCCAAGATGCAATCGTCTGATCTTTATCACAATATTAAATTTCCTTTGCAATTAGTTACTCTCATCCACTACGCTCACAGCATTGCTTCGGCCTTTGGCCTCACCTAGTAAAAATAAAAATGAAACAAAAGACTCAACAAAGTAACAACTAATTGAAGAATATTTAAAAAATACAAATGTGAATATCTGTACGGTATTAGTTTTTTAAGTTGGGCAGCAAACGGT
>CM032063.1:21320143-21330637 GCA_018831715.1 Matsumurasca onukii | reverse complement strand
GAAGACTCAAATCAAAATTAGTTCAAGATTTTCAACTGTAACTTTGTCTAAATTCTAAATTGTTCATTCATGTTCCTTGGTGTCTCCAAAAGGAGCGAGCCAGATCCTGTTTTTAATAGTTATTATTATTAAGTTGTTTTCTGTTCTGTGTATAACATGTATGTTGATCCGGAAATAAAGATGTAAAAAAAAAAAATTATTTGAAAACAAATCCGATCATAAATGAAGCTGTTGCTTGTTTATATTTTGAAATATAAGCATTACAAAATAAATTGATTTGACCAAACCAATCCAGGGAGTAAATAGGACGAAACATGAAAGACGTAAATTGTAAAAAAATACAAACAGTGTATGTCAGAACTTGTCTAATTTAAAAAACAAATGAGTGGAATACCTTTTTATTTTATTGAAATTTTTGAAGATCTGTAGCGATTGTGGCTAAGTGTCGGCTACTGGTATGTTTTCATTTCTGCATATGATGTTTCATTATGTTGGTGTTTGTCAGTTCTGAGGCATCATGTTTGTAAGATCTTCAGGAATCAAATTTTCGTTTAATTTTGTTTTTTTAAATATTGATTAATTTTTTTCAACATGTTTTCTGTGAAAACAAGTGCTTTTCTACAAATTGACCTATACCGTTGATAATTTTAAAACGTTTAGTTACCACAAAGACCTGATTCAAGGTCGTGCATGAAAATTCTTGAAGAATTTGTTATCAGCGACCAGAATTCTGTTCCCTCTGTTTTGACTGGATTCGGGTTTACATGTATGTTGGATTACACAGTAATGACGTCACAAAGGTGTTTCACCCATGCTATCAAATACAAACTGAACACAATAACGACAACGCAAAAAAACAATGTCTGTCAACAACATGTTGCTTCCATGTAAATAACTGGTATAGCATACTCTTTCGAAGGCTACTATCATAAATTTTAGCTGAATAGTCTATTCAATTAAAGTTTTTAATAGTAAATTGTACAAGTGGAATAATTAACATCGTAAAATGTATATAATTTCAAAATCAAGTTACTAAGTCAAACTACAACATCTAAATTAAAAAAGCTAAGAAAGACAAATTATAAGACGTATATGAAATTATTTCACCGTATTTACCAGTGGCTTAAGCCCATTCTAGCATTTTAAATTGTAACCTCAATCTCCTCATTTCACCACATTGTACCATCCTAATTTCATGAAAGTCAATACAATTCACATTGTACACTGACTTAATAAATTATTACATATTATTAAATATACAAATTAAAAAAAACTCAAATTTGTAAAACATCTTCCAATAGTTTATAAGAACCATATATTAAGAGTAAAATACTGTAAGTTGTATTTCAGTGATAGTGTTTATTAAAAGCTAAAAACTTTGTTTAAAAGTTTGTTCTTGTCGTTGGGAGAATTTGTGAGTTTAAACTATTATTGTGGATATTTTTCATCGTTAGTGAGCAAGTTTGTCACGATCGTTACATCTGCAATTTGGATCCCATTTTCAGTGAAAGTAACCTAATGTTTCAATGTTCATTAGCAACCTAGGGCCTACAATGTTCTGTGATAGTTTTAGGTTACTTTAACCAGAAGGCCTGATCAGATCACAGGGCCTCCAAAATGCCGTGATCATCTTACTCACTCAATGATGGAAAATTTTCGAAAAATTTGGTTTAACGCTATTTATATATCATCTAAATATACAAACAATACATTCAAAGTCCATTCACTCAATCCGTCATTTTCCAACTTAAGTACGCGTCACTGTGTTGACCACTGTCATAAACTTGTTCAAAGTATAGAATGTTTCCAAGATAATATGATAGCCATCACAAAATATCCCTTGTCAATTAAAATAATGGAAAGTTTATCGTTCCTGACCAGTATGTACGTTATATGATTTCGGTGACTATTAGTTACAAGACTATAAAGCTATGGTTTCCTTGAAATTTCACCGCTAAATTACGGCTGCTTTTCTAGCGGTGAACGTGTAACGGTGACGGTGGACGCAAACACACAATATTTAACAGATGGTGACAAAAAAAAACTTTGACATTGCTATTTTTTATTCGTCAAAGCTAATTTACGTATGTAGTAATGGAAACTTAAACTTTGTTTACAAAACAAAATGTGTCGCCTGGTGAGAAAAACCTTAACTAGCTTTCACCGCTAACTTTACGTCCACTTTTCTAGGGAAACCACTCATCTGATTGTATTGAAACAAACTGACCGTCATATTACGGTCGTAATGTAAAGGTGAATGCTTAGAAACAAGACTATTATGTAAATGAAGTGTGAAGTCACATGAACGTGTAATATTACAGCTGTATTAGTTCGTTGAACATGGTGATTATCACACGCGGTCAGTTTTGTTGTGTGTTTCAATGCCACAGCAATTAGACACAACTGATAGAAGTTAGAAAATTCTTCGCTAGTTAAAATGTACCTTAAAAGTTGATATTTGTTGAGACAGGTTTTTGTATTACAATCTTGGAGACTAATATGTCTCCTGAGAGGAATGAAAACATTTATCCTTTGAGTTGTCAAACAAAACACTTGTCTCTTCTTAACGACAAATAGATTAAAAGTAATACTACCCTCACACTTAAAAATCAAAAAGCGATAAAGAAAAACTAATTCAAAACGAGCTAGAGAAACGCATTTCAAATCAGTAAAATTAAAATTCAGGTTTGTATTTCTAGATATACAAACTTAAGGGAAGATTTCATTAAAAGCGTGAAGTCTTTATGATGTTTGTTTGCTTTATTTATACAAAAAACATGTTACTATTTCTGTGACACTCTACTACGTCAGTTTGTGATCTAGACTTACATAAATACGTACAGTCATCTCAACTACTGTAATTAATCTGGCCGGTTTCAAAGTTCATTTACTTAACTATTTCAATATTTACGTCAATATCGAATCCTACAACAATAATTATATTTGCAAACCTATAGGTCTGGGAAGGTAGGACCCGTTGGTGCTGATCTTAGACAATCGTATACTATTTGTGACCTACATGAGGGAAAACAAGTAAATAAATAAATTGTATCCATGACAATAAGAAGTAAAGGACAAATAAATGAATAAAAAAATAAACAATAAAATCAAATAAATATCAAAAATAATACAAATAAAAAAAGAAAATAAAGAAAAATATTAAAAATAAAAAAAGGGACGTAGTATACTACTTTAATTTTGAGATCTTCTTCCAGAAATTTATGTGTGGTGTAAAAGGCCTTGCTCAATGGATAACTTTATTTTGATGTGAACATTTGTGAACCTTCTTGTTTTAGTATGTCTGAAAGTTTGTTATGCAATTTTCAGGATGCATAAATGTATTTTTGTATAGACATTTGAATTGTGTTGAGAAGTAATATTGTTCTTTGATCTTAAATTGTTTGAACCTTTAATTTTATGTCACGTGTTGAAAAGTTGATTTGTAAATAGATAAGACACTCAAATATGTATGCGCAGGGCAAAGTCATTATGTTGTTTTATAAATATATGCTTGCAGCTTGACAAATAAAACTAACTATTTATTATGGCGAACGAAAGTTCTTGGAAACAGTAAACTTGTACTTAAACTGTACTCAACTGAAAATTCTCCTGGTTAAACAAGAAAACTGTCTGCATTACCAAACAAGAACTACAAGGCGGATATCTGGCCCTCTTAGTAAATTTTATCACCTCAATTGTTTACAAAACAATTCGCCACAAAAGGCATTCTCCGCCTCCTAACAACCCAATGATTGAAAGTTATTGTGTTTTAATGGCCTCTTTTCTTCGAAAACAAGTCTTCAGGAAACAATGTTCAGGACTTTGTTTTGAAGAAACTAAAAACTAATGGTGTTCTCCTTTATTAGGATAAACTCGCACTACTAAATATTGAACTTAAAGTTGTTAGATTCTTTTAATACTTATTGTATAGGTTGACTATGATAACACTGGCCATAGGGATGTATAAACATCGATGCGTCTGGTTTCTAACAAACCAAGCAAGTTTAGTTTTTATAAAAATATCGGTCCTTAAGATAACTCGAGTGATGATAGTACAATGTCATCAAATTACTATCCTTTGTTTTCGAATAGACAAACAATAGCCTACTTTAAAAGACCCCACATATCAGCCCTAGATATCACAGTTTTGTAAAACAAAGATTTTGTGAGAAAGCAAAAGGTTTGTCACGCAGAGAACTAAGCAAGCAGAAATGTGACGGAGTAACACACGATCTGTGGATATTGACAGTTCTGCTCCAGGATGATCTGTGGATATTGACAGTTCTGCTCCAGGATGATCTGTGGATATTGACAGTTCTGCTCCAGGATGATCTGTGGATATTGACAGTTCTGCTCCAGGATGATCTGTGGATATTGACAGTTCTGCTCCAGGATGATCTGTGGATATTGACAGTTCTTGCTCCAGGATGATCTGGGATATTGACAACTTGCCGATGCTTACATTTGGCGGTGGTGTGGTAAATACGTGATCAGTCTTGTATACGACAAGCGAAGTAATACCTTGTCTATAGCATGGGTTTGGCCTATTTCCCAATAGCGTTTTCCTGTTTGTACATAACTGTATTCAATATGCTCCCTACGGTGGAAAGCCCCAAAAATGTCTTCGTTAAGTTCTTAATTTAAATTGTTATTTCTAGGTTGATTTTGTAATCCCCACACAAAAGAAAAGCACGATATCTTTATTTATGCTGGAACTCGGTAAACATATTGACAATAAATTAAAAATCAAGAACACTTTACAGTTAAGCCCTTTTAAAACCCTGAAAATTGTTTAAAATGAACACTATATATTGTACAAATTTTAAATAACAACTCAATGGTAAGTCATCTTGAGATTATTTTACGAACCTTTTACGAAGCTATCTAAGTTTATTTTTATGAAAACAGGAGGAATGTCATCGATGTAATAACGAGTTTTTTTCGAAATATTAAATAGAGCTGTCTATTTCTATCGCTAAATAGAACGAAACGGTTTGCCGTTTTAAGCTTCCCGAGTCAACTGGAAAACGTGTTTTTTTGCCAAGCATTTTTGGTCCATGTTTTACGAAATTTGGAACAAATGTTCTTTGCAAATGTCTAGGTTAAGCTCGTTAACCAGCTAAATCAGATAATCCATCTCAAAATGGTGGCTATCAAATTTTTGTTTTCCTATACAGTTGAAGCGATGCCCTAAATAAATACACAGTTTATCCTGTACCTTTACAGATCTTTACCTCTTTGTTCGATCAAAACAACTCCCGTTCCCTAGAACCTGCCCTAAAAGTTGCTGTAATTGAATTATTTAGTAAAATGTCTTCTCTTTGACATTAAGAACACTGAGCAGAAATTAAATTTTGACCATAATGGTAAAAACCACTGTGTATTAAACAGAAGACAATTCACATAAATCAGCTGCTATATAATTTACTATCCTACAGGACAGATAAAGTATAATCAGCTTTGTTATTTAAAACAAATATATAACTATTAACCAATGTTGTTTTGGTACAAAATTCCAATTGAAAGTAAGGCAAATCCTAAAAAAACTTTTAAAAATTACTTATAGCTTATTAAAGCGTTGTGTCGTATTAAAAAAAATAAAACCTTTTGTTGTATGATAAATTTGCTAAGATGCACCGAAGTGCTTGTAGCTACGTGTCGACAATGTTTTAAAATATGTAGTAAAATCACACAAACTTGTATTCAGGTTGGAACTTGAATCATTGAGTACAGATGAATAGTGACCAAACCTACAATACTTCTCAAAAATAATCGATTGAACGAAATATGACACACATTGATGACTAAAGACCAAAGATGTAGACAGAATAGGGTTTGTTGACACGATATTTTATTGAGAGACAACTCATTAACAATTCAAAGCTAAACCGGCGGCTTAAAAGCTAATTATAAAAGCTCATTTACGAGTCCCCTTTATTACCAGAGAGATTTGTTTTGCCAACAGCTTCAACTGAAATTCTGTTTGTTTTCGAAACAATATTGTCAACAGAGGTTGTAAGGTTACTTGCAATCACTTTAATATAGTTAATTAGTTTTCATGTCAAACACAAATAATAATATCTAATGCACTTGTTTACAAAAGCACGTCACTTTGAAGTTAACACTGAGTACACAAAGAAAGAGCTTGAAATAAGTAACTTACTTAGAATTGAGATTTTGTGGTGTTTAAGCTAATAAGTGTTTAAGTGTAAGCATTTTTATGTTGTCGAATTGAGATGGTAATGAGAGAGATCAAACTTTGTTATTTGTGTAACTTCAAAAAAGAAAACCCCATTTTCTGTATGTGTGTGTTTTTTATTCAGAACATGAATGAACATAAAGAAACATAGAGGGTTTGTTTTAGGTTTTAAATTTACCATTATAGATATGGCATTATACATAGTACCAAAATAAGCAACTAAAGGACTTATTACTCGTAGACTAGTAGTATTTCATTGAGTTAATGGTAGATGAAATTAGTGGTAACAACATTCTGGCCTACACAGTGTTTCATGAAACAGTCACATTACTACTGGAACTCATCGGTAATCAGCACGAATCTCAAGGTCAAGTTAAGGCATTTTATCCAACCTTTAATGCCTTAAGTTATTCTAGCTATTGTCGTATACAAATGTATTGTGACTGCTTTAGTTAAAACAAACCCTAGACATGTCAAATCGACTATTTAATGTCAATGTAACATCATTGTATACTCCTATGCGTTTTTCGTGTTGAATAAATTACTTGACTGAAATACTATTGAAAGTGCACTTTGTCTCAGAAGGTCGGAGAGGAACCAAAATACATCAAAAGACAATGTGGATCCAGAATATGCTTTTAGACAAGAAAGGATTGGTTTTGTCCATCTCATTCAGGTCGTCCTTTTCCCTCTGCTTGTGTTTGTCATTTCAGTTGCTTTTATACGAAATATATAAAAGGTAACACATATCACACTCTACATCACAGGCGCTTTAATATGAGATTTCAGATCTGGCTTTTTTCAAAAAGAAACTTAACAAACACTTGCTGTCTATGGTTTCTTACTCTGTAGTGGAGTTTATTGAAGGAATTTAAATTTCATTTGTATATAATATAACTTTTTTACAAGATTATTTAAATCAAGAATCTCAACTTGCTTATCAGTGGTTAATGGCCATAGTAAATTACTCGCAAACTTATTAGCCACTCATTCATTCATTCCACCAGTTGTTTTATCATTTTCATCTTTTTCTTGTTAACACTATTTTGTCTTGTTTATCAACAAATAAAAAAATAATAAAAACAAATTATAATATATTGCCTTTTTGTTCAAGTTTTGTGGCGCCTCTAGCTGATTTTGGATTTTATAATAAGTTTCTTTAAACAAAAGTATTCATCACAAACTTGTACGTGAGGTTTTATCCCAGAAATTTGACTTTAGTATTTTAGTATGAGTTTACTTTTTCTGAGGCATCAAATTTAATGATGCATATTTAAACTTCGCGTAATCAATACATATTCTTTATCTTTAGTATTCAAATATCAATAATTGATTACACATATTGTCTTTATATTATATATAACATCTATAGTTTTGCTTTTGATCAGTACTGACTTACTTGAGCTTTTAACGTTTAAAACCGAAACTCATAAAGAAAACCCAATTTTTCTTGGGATTTTGTCATGGTTCGTTTGATGGTAATGCCAAAAAGAGCGATTTTCACAGCGGTTTTATTAAGAGAAAACAATCATAATATTTTGTAGTGTCTGATTTAAGCAAGAAGCTAATTAGTATTTGAGTATTTTACAAACAAGAGTGATACTGTTGAAATAATGTTCGGACGCAGAAAAGGCCATCAAACTTTCAATAAACATTACTGCGGACATGTTCCATAGTTTCTTTGGCAAGAACTTAACGACGTTTTCTGGAGTCTCTAATCTGATTAAAATAGGTATCAGCTTAGTACATGAAAAGTAGTGTTGAAATGGATTAGCAGCGTTCAACGTACCAACCGTTAAACTCCCTCTATGATAACAGACAGTTAAGAGGTTGTGTATAAAGTGATTATATTTGGTGATTGGGCTCATCATTAAGTGTGAACTGAATTTTTATAAACTCCATTATGTTATTACAGTTATCTATGTCGTACACTCTTGACTACACTCACGGTCGGGAAAGTAGATTTTGAAGAAATGCGGAAGCCGCTTCGAGCTCGATGAAATAGTTTCCTCTCCGTCTTCTCCCTTGATAAATGTCTTTCATTGTTGTCTAATCAGCCCTGGCTTTGTTTTATTTGCGGTTTCATTGTTCGACTTTGAAGAAATGTTTCCTCCTCGGTTTCTTGTATTAAAAGGTTTTATTGAATTGTAACTTTATTAAGAGCCCACCTCAGCTGCGTGGCGGCGCTTCAATGCGAGGGTTTACAACGGCCCATTCCAAATAATTTGTAACAATCAAAACATAATATATTTGGAAACAGAGTTTTGTGACACGCGTATTGAGCGTTTTGTGTTTCGAAATTATGCAGTTTGTGTACAAAAGCACTAAAACTTTCAAAGTTTATGTTTGAACTATTCAACAACTGTGCAATCGGGCTCTATACGCGTGCAGAAAACTCCTCTAGTTTCCAAATATATCATGGTTATTAATTTGTTTTTGAAACCTGAAAACGGGCCGACTAATCCCCTGCAAGCGCTTGGTTTGACAGTTAGGCCGCATGAGTTGAAAGAAGGCGTTGTTTAGCCAGTTATAACGTGCGCGGTGTCGTGTGTTCCTTGGTTGGACAATTCAGGCTTTCTCTGAGGTGACTACTGAAGCTGACCCTAAATAATGGAACATTTTACTCTGATCTAAAATTGAGAACTTCCATTTATGTGTTTAAATTATTGGTCTCTAAAGAACAACATAAATAATTGAAAGGTTTTCGTTATGAATTTGTTAAGATTATGTTTCGTTAGATTATGTTTGATAAAAGCTGATTACAAAATGTATTTTGAACATGTATTTAGTCAACATCCAACAAAAAAACCAAATAATAAGTCTTCTTTCGTCAACAACAAACATTTTATTTATCATAATGAATTGATGTATTATACAGTATAGAACTTTCCAAAAATATGCAATTGAACCATCTCTCTCCCTAAACAAACCAGTGCTTACGTGAGGCTCTACTAAATCTCAAGAGTTCAATTATAAAATGTCAGATATTTTTTGATAACTCATGCAACCGTGATATTTTAAAGATATACTACTATAATTTATTTAGATATATAGAATAAATATAGTATAACAATCAAATAAATAACTAAATAAAAATAAATAAATAAATCATTTATTGTGGGAAACATTTACATGTTATGCAATCACTAATTATTTTGAATATCTAAAATTTTCCATACATACCGACATCGAGGTCCCATTCAAACAACATTTTGTTGTCTTTCATTCACTCGCTCTCTTCAATCGAATTGTCCAATCAGCCTTTTATCAGTTAGTGTTTTCCACGTTTTCCCAGCTATGTGCCATAAACTCGTCTGTGTTGTAAAATGCTTCTGCGACCAAACTGTTTTAGACGAGTTTTGAACGCCTTAGGCGTTGGAGCACTTTGATGGAATTTGTAGCCGGTTGACAAGTGGAACTCCTGCCTGAGAAGGCAAACGTTCATGAACTGCCGTTCTGTGCCTTATAGTTCGGTAGTTTTCTCGTTCTAGTTTCATAAGAGTGAATATCACTCTCTTATGGGGTCGCATTTGATCTAAAATAAAGACAGGTGTCAAGAATATAGAGGCAAGGTAATGTCAACATTTTTAAACTTTTGAATGATGGCCTGCACGACTCTCTGCCCTTGAAGTTTCGTGATCGTCCGGACTGCTTTTTGCAAAAAAACAAAAATCCTTTGAGAAATTTGCATTTGAGCAACCACCCCACAATGTTAATCCGTAGGAAAGATGGTAGATTACTCCGTAGCGCCGTCACCAGTACCTGAATTGGGTAGTACTGACAGTTGCCTCAGAACATAAATGCCTGATGCTAACTTCCCACAAACACTGTCTAAGACAATCCCATGTCAACTCGATCAAGGTGTATACCAAGGAATTTTGTCGAGTAGACTTCTTCAATTTCAGTATCGTCCAATATGACTGTTGGATTATTACCTGGTATTGTTTGTCTCAACAAAATTGAATGAATGACGATTCTTGCTGATTTGTTTTGAGGTTGAGCTTCACAAATGTTGAATTGTGCTGTTGAGCTCAACAAACGCAACGTGTTCGGAGTTCTTGACGGATGGTGCTTGAAACACAGAGTCGTGCCATCTGCGTACTGACGATTTGTCCCTTTTGTACCGATGACAACATCGCTGACGTAGAGCAGAAGAGTAGGGACTTACCATGGAGCCCTGGGGACTCCATAGTTCGTGGACCCACAACTCTGATCGCACGTCTGAAATTCCCCGACAATTGCGATCTATTACTAAGGCAATGATTTGATCCACTTGAGTGTACCCTCGCACCCCG
>CM032063.1:21294636-21306076 GCA_018831715.1 Matsumurasca onukii | reverse complement strand
AAATACTCCATAAAATATACAATAACTGTAATTTTAATCGAGAAAAATTTGAAATTCTTTATAATTTTAATATAAGTATGCCTTAAATTTTTAATATTTAGCTTTTATTGCCTACAATTGGTACATTTACATGGCATTCCAATTTGAAACATTTATATAGCCGCCATTTTGTTTCTGTGGGGTTTTATGAAATAATCTTTTTTTCTTAACCACTTTATGACACGTAAACACTTACCAATGAATGCAATCGGTTAAACCGTTCTGAGATATAAATTTTAATAAATGAAAACTGCATGCCCACAAAATTGACGTAAAAAGTGAAAATATTAATTTAACATTTGAAAAATGAGTTTTGTATCTTAATGTAAAATTATAAAATACAATTTTTAATCTTGTAAACTTTTTGTATTATGCGCCAATTTAATGGTATTTCAATTTGGAAAAATTTAAACAGCCGCCATATTGTTTCTCGTATTGGTGAAAATACTTATTTTTCTAATTGGTCCTTGAAACACATAAACACTACACACCAAGTTTGAATGCAATTGGTCAAATTGTTCTGAGATATAAAAATTTTAAGCAAAAAAATAAATATACACAAAATTTGAAGAATTTTAGGGACCTATGTTTATAGGAACTTTTTCATTGTTTTTGCATAAGTAATCACCTTGAAGTTTGCGCCCTATTTTTAATCAACTTTGTATATTTCATCGGGATAATAAAACAACGTTACATACTCCTGTTTCAGCCAAACAGTATCAATATTTCCTTTTAGTAACGGTATTCTGAAGATTAATTATTTTATAAACTTTTTATACCTAGAAGGCTTTCCAATGGGTAGCTTTACAAATTAATTACTTATTTGCATTCAAAATTATTTTTTTGTACGCCGTTAATGTTATTGTCGGTTCAATAAACAATAAAACAGTGTAAGCGTGTTCTAATTTACTTCAATTTAGTTTACTATAGAAATTGCTAATAATAAGTGTTATAGCTTTAATAACCCATCTAAAATATACGGTAGCGAAAGCTTTTCTTTGGTCACTATCAAGCTAAAGGAGTCTCTGAAAGACACCACACTACTAAGGAAAGGTCGACCGTTTCAAAGCACAAACTAATTAAAACTTATCCATTTCTAATGAACTTTCTTCGTAACCCTTTCCAGTTCAAACACAAAGTAGAGGATTTAAAACACTTTGAAACCAACACTATTAAAATTATTTGTTGTCGTTTAGAGGACTGTAAAGTAAATTTTGTGGCCTAAAATTTAAGAATAACAATAATTATTAACAACTTTCAAACTTTACAATGTTTATTTATATATAGATGCATATAAAGGGTGTTAGATCAAACTTCGTAGATTTGGTCAATAAAGAAACATGTCCCATAACACATATGAGTAGGTTTATTCTTTGTTTTTCGTCTGTCTGTTCGTGTTTGTCACCAAATGGATTCGAGGAAATTGCTACAAACTTCAACTTTGCCATTTGTTAGTATAAGTAATACGAATATTTAAAAAAATAAATTTGACTAACTTTCACTTCTGGTTTGAATGGCAGTATTTTTAATCTTTTCTAAGTTGATAACTAAAACATTTACTCTTTATGGTAAATATTAAACAAATCAATGTAGAAATGTATTTATACACATTTTAGACCAAGTTGGAGGTGCATAAGTCAACGGAGATATTGGAAGTTTTCCGAACATAATTTCATTTATATTTGAGAAACATTTGTAAATAAAGGTTTGTGCTCAGAAAAGTTTTAATTACTCAGTTTTACTTATCGGTGGACAGCAAACCTGGTCAGATACAATCTTTATTTTTACATATAATAATAATAATATTTATTGCCATTTACAATAATCATTGTGTCACAAAAAAAAGAAACAAATAAAAGCAAATAAGTATGGAAATAACATCAAAGTACAGGGTAAAACTTAAACTGAAAGTGGACTAATAATATTCTTATTGAATCAAAAATAACAAAAAGGGTTTTTACTGGTCCAAAAATTCACTCAAGAAATTATAAAAATATGCATTATAAAAATCAAATAATGTTTTATCTAGTCTTAAAAGTGTTTAAATTTTTGTATATGTTTTAGATCTTCCGGGAGTTCACTATACAACTTCACTCTCATTTGACTAGGTAGTCTTTGAAGATGTTTGTACCAGTTTTCCAATCTACACTATGTTCTCAAATGTAAATAGAGGAGTGTATTCAGAAAAACTTCAATATCTTCGTTATTATTTTATTGCAGCACAAGCAGTTTGGTCCTAAAATGTGTATAAATACATTTTCCACGTATTGTTATTCTTCTGTATTTACTATAAAACTTAAAGGTTTTTGTTATTCAGCTTAGAAAATTAAAAGGCCACCATTTTAAACCGGAAGTGAGAATTAATTAAATTTATTTTTAAATTTTGGTAATAACATACTAACAATGTGCAAAGTTTGAAGTTTGTAACTTAATTGACCTGAGATAAAAATTATTTAGTGAAAAATTAGACAGACAGACAGAAAAACTACAAAATAGGCCTATGTGTTATTGGACATTTTTATTATGACCTGAAAATTCACCTGGTGAAGTTTGATCCCCATTACTGGACATTGTATATCAATTGAAGGAAGTTAACGAGTTGTTAGTTTTATTTGTTTAGTTTGTTCCATTACTAGTTTGAACGTATTATAACCCTAAGTAAGCGCTGTATTAAAATATACATTATAGGTATTACAAACACATTACTGACGGAAAGGCCCGATAGAGCGACACTATCTTTTCACACAACATTAACTCCCAATTTGATACTGGTTTCACAGTCTAGCCTTTGTAATGTATCAAAAAGGTGTTATGTCGGTTTCTACAAATAAACTAATAGTACAAAGGGTGTTCAACAATCACTGACATATTGCTGAAATCGGTTTATTTTAAAACTTATTAAAGTGGAACTATACTTTTGAATCTTGTATTGAAGCAATACACTGTTTCCGCACCTTTAACTCTTCCTAAAAACGTGCTATAAGCCGTTCTTAGAGTTGATCAAACCATCCTAAGCCTTTAATCGGTTAGGAAAGATTGACCTTGATAATTACTTTTGTCTTTGGTAAAACCTAGTTTAGGAACTAATTTGAACTATAGGTTAGATGTGACATTGAGAAGGTGTATCAAATCATTTAATTGATCACCTAAAAAGAAAAGACAAATGACCTATCTGTGCTCAAAGCTTACTAGATGAGTTAGTTGTCTTGTTTTCAACTTTGAAATTTGATTGGGGTTTTACAAGGTCAAAACATAGGGTGCTTCAAAGTCCACTTTAGCTAAATCGATAAAATTTAAGATCAGCAATATTTTAAATTAGGCACGGGCTCTATAGGAATAGTAGTTTTGCACTGGTTTTACAGCAAGAGACCCCTTGCAGATTATGAGAGTAGACCGTTGATCATAATAATTTGTTTTGCCGTAGACATTTAACATAAAATGTCCTAACATTTACATTATAACATAGAGATTTTAACATCACTCACAATTCGCACATTTAAATCCATTGAAGTTTATATTTAATTATAATTTCGTATTTAGTTCATTAACGTTTAAATGTGATTTGTTAACGAGTAGCTATCTAGAATCTCCCGGACTAAGCAGTAAGTAAGGAAGTGTTTTAAGGAAGAGTTTTGCAGGAAGCGAATGTGTAACCGTCAAATTACTTCTAGATTTTAGTTATTATTTCGGTTCATAAACTCAACCAAGCTGTAAAAAAACTGTTTAACTAAATAATTTTTCTTTGATTTAAACCATTGTAAATATCATATCACTTGTATTTTATTAGGAATGGTTTGGTAAACCTGATACTCGTACTTTATTGGGAAGAATATTTTGAAATTCATTGTGTTTAGCCACGAAACTGTGTGTAGACTATATAAGTGGTAAATTACCTCTTATTACGTCAAAAGTGAAACGGTTTGATGAGGTAATTTACTACTTATATAATGAATATTTTGTTTAAAATAATGTCTGATAGTGAGCTTGGGACAGAGTCTGTGAAAAATTATCCTATAATCAATCCTATAGTGCGTACATATTGTGTACACATTAAACACAACACAACCTATACAACCTATACTAAATATTGCAGTGTCATACACACACAAATAAGGCAATGTAAGTGTATCCAGTTGTCCCAGCATAAATCTGTATGATTTAATTTTGCAATAATTTGCTTGCAGAACATTGGTTTTACAATGCAAAGATGAAAACCTTAAAAGAAGAATGCTTGAAGATAATAATTCTGTTAAAATATTGCCGAAGTATTTAATTTTAAATTATCATAAATATGAAGACACAAATATTTTTCCTTCTTTGCGACACTGTCCGTTGACAACCACAACTGATTTAGGGTTTATGATTAAGATGGTTTCATACATTAAAGTCGTACCTTGGCTTGCATTATGGAGTTCAAAGTCGGAGTCGGATACAAATGAAGAGTTAGAGAGGGTTTCAAAAGGATGAGAGCTCTTTCCATGGATATCTACATTCCGAATCCATTATTGGCTTCCTTTGCTTCATTCAGTTGCTAACGATGTGAATCTACATAGCTGAGTTCTTTTACATACTACCATTTCGCACTGGTGTATGTTTCAACATAAAATACGTTTTCAGTTTTGCTCGGATTTTTATTACAGTCAGTCGGATGCAAAATGCTGCTCTAAACGCAAATTAAGAGATACAATACGAGTATACTTAATTCCCACATGGTTTTCTCTGTTATGTTTGTGTGTACTTTTATCAGCTGGTTCGTAGTTTCATATCATTCTGTATTGAGCTAAAAAGAACAAGTTTTCATCAATTTTCCAGACCGCGTAAGTTCGATCTTTTGCAGCGACTAAACATAAGTAGACACAATGATGTCCTAAGTGGTTAATATTGGCAATTTACTTATAAAACATACCTAGATTTCAATAATAACTAAAGACAATATCTTATCGCCGCACACATAACTGCTATTAAAGTGGAACTTGTTGCAAGCAGTACAATAAAGTAGACGGCAACGGCTTAAATGTGGTAAGTACAAGGAAAACTCGAACAGGTATTTTATTTCTAAGATTTTATCCTGGTACCAAACCACAATCGTTGGACAGCTTTTTATCTTGAATTCAATTTGACACCTTAAAAGGTATGATATGTTTAACGTTTTAAGCATTTCAAATTAAAGACAACAATTAAAACATGTAAAACATCAGATATCCACTTCTTGAAAATTCAATGTATAACATTTGTCTCAGTACATTAATTACCTCTTCTCAAAACACTGCTATGGTAATAAACAATTTTACAGTTTGCAAAACAGACTCTTATAACAAATCAGGGTTTTAGAAAACGTGCACCAAACCTTAAGAGCAACCAATCACAGAAGACAATCAGGAGGCGGAAGTTGAGCGCCGGAAGTCAATTACAAGTTTGTTTCTCAGGTAAACTTGCATCGACAGTCTCTAACTTGATTTCAGTAGTAGTTGATAAACGTGGTCTCACTACAGTTGTGTTAGACACCTAGTTTTGCGTCAACGTGCCAGAACTTCTAAACATTAATAATAGAGATGACAAATTCCTGATTTTTTATCAGCCCTCACAACAACCCTAACATACTAACTCAGTGAGATAATATTATTTGGCGTACAATTGAAGGCGTTTTGTGGCATGTGTCAAGTAATTCACTAAATTAAAGTAATTATTTATTTTTTTCTTCTAACAATATAAAATTATACCGTAGAAACAAAGCAGCTTTAGAGCATTTGTCAGGAGTTTGTAGGGATACACTCTCCTGACTCCCGTCATTGCCGTTAAAGGTAAATAACCCTTGTCTACTTTGCCAATTAAAAGAACAAGAATGAAACATTTAAAAATTGCTTCTTTACAGCTAAATTACGGCAGCTTGGCAAAAACTTACCAAATTAACCAACAGCATACAAACGTATATTGCAGAATAAGGATTGCTCTTCTTTTTCTGTCAGGGCTCTATAAGTAAATAATTAATACTTCTTTAATTATATACGATTAAACTTTTGAACAACTTGTTCTCATATCTTCACGTAAAGGCTTGAGAAAGGGCTTTGAAAGGGGCTTGGATGAGTTAATTATAGTTAAAAGGCTTTGTTAATATAACTCAACTCCTTAAACTCCTCAAAAGGTTTACTCAAACAAAAAATACAGCATTTTATAAATACTTACAAGGTATTTCCGGGAATTGTATTAATTTCAAAAAGCCAATTAGTTGTAAATGTTTACAATATAACATTCTTGTTCAATATTATGTGTTTGACGGACCTATAATTTAATGGACAATTTACAAACACTTAAGGAAGGAAAAGTACGTAGATGACGCCCTTCAATACATCCTGTAAAATATCTTCTGGAATGGCTTCCTTCGATTTTGATATTGCAGGGGCATTAAGAACATAATTACGTGATTTAAAGAGTTCCCAAAGAAAGAAGTCCATGATGGTCAAATCAAGGTACCGTGAGGGCTGAGGAATATTTCCAAAAGGAGAGATCACGCTTTTCTGGCACGTTCTATTGAAATTTAAGCAGTACGGGCCGTTGCTCCATCCAGCTGAAACCGAGTATTTCGCCTTGATTTGTGATGTCGGTAAAGCGAAGGGGAAACAAAAATATTTTACATTTTAAAGTAGCGATCTGCGTTGACAATAACAGTCTTACCGTTGTTGTCCTCAAGAATTATGACTTAATGATTCAACTTCATCTACTATACACACACACACACACACTGAACTGTCACTCAAAACCAATGTACAGGATTCTCTTGCAATACCTGGATATTTTGTAAACGCCTAATTCTAAAGTTCTGCTTGTTTACAAAACCGTCCAAATGAAACTGAGCTTCCTTGCTTATGAGTGAAACTGCACCTTCATTGTCTTTGAAGATTCTTATCATTCGCCGGTGATAATCTAAATGCTGTCTCCAATCACCAGGCTTTATGAGGGTAGCTTTATACGTAATATTGTCTGAAAATGTCCAAACCCTCTCTACACTACCTGACCTTCTTTTTCCCGATCGCCACTACCTGTCATTTAATTTCCAAAACAAAACCTCCTTTTCCTGCCTTTTCCAGGAAACACTCCTTACAATTATTTATTCAAATGGTTGTTGATTGGCTAGGGCTTTTACTAAACTTTTTGCAAGGAGTACAGTAATTATTTTTTTGGGTTGTAATTGTATGTTTTCCCAGACACAAGGAGACTTACTCACTTATTTTCAATGATCTTGTAAACAGGTTAAGAGTTAAACGCGTGGGAATTGATGTCACACTATTGACTATGTAACTAGAAGTCGCGTTACCAATTTCCGGCGAAGTTGTGATTAACTGTGTGACAAATTCAATTTCACGGAGGAGACAGAGGCGGGATTTATGGAGAATGTTCTTGACAGCAGAGTTTCTGCAGACATATTTCCTTACTCTGCTCACATCACATGCTTTAAAGATTAATCATTTTGCACGAGTGCTTTTTAATGTACAAACACATATCATTACAATTAGGTTGCTTCTGAACCATTTGAGAATATTTTCAGGTATCGTTCGTGTGTGAAGATAAGTCAAAGTATTCATATTCTAATTTTAAAGATAAATGGCATATGATGTTTTACTGTTTTCATCTAGATCCGTTGTATCGTCCACGTATACAAAGGTAACGATACATGAAGAAGGAACATATCAATGCTTGATCTTCTTCTGGAGTATTGGCACTTGATAATTAGAATTTAAAACAAAAGGCTAAATATTAAATTTTTATTTTGGTCAAGCGCTTTAATAGCAAGTTAATATCATTGTAGGCTTGTTCCAATAAAGAAATAAAAGTACTATTATTGTTTTGACAGGTTATATAAAACATATGATAAAAATTTGAAAAAGATTATTAAACAAATTTTAAGTTATATATATATTATGTTGATGTTCTTGATGTGATGAGATCTAACAATTTTGAATTCATAATAGGGCCATCTTCATTATTGAGTAATTTATGTTTGTCCGAATTATTGATGAAATATGACTCCCAGGCATTCAAGTGTTGTGGTTTGACAATTTGTTTGATTAATTTGAGATTATTGATGTTGAAAGAATGTCCTGTGGCTATGGAGTGTGCTGCAATTGCAGATTTTTCGTATCTTCCATATTTTGCATGGGCCAAATGTTCTTTGTATCGGGTATTTATTGATCTTTTAGTTTGTCCAATATAAATTTTTTCACATTCACTGCAGCCAATTTCATAAATACCAGACATATTAATTTTTGATGTTTTTTCTTTAGGGTTTTCTAATTTGGTTTTAAAAGATTTATTGGTTTAAATGACACATTTTGTGAAGTTTTATTTTTGAAAATTTTCTTTATTCCGCTGGCAGACTTAGAGTTATATGTCATACTAGTCCATTTACTTTCTTGCTGATTTAAAGGGAGAAGTGTTGTTCTAATCTTTTTTATTTGTTTTAATTTCGCTCTTCTCAGCATATTGTCTATTAGTTTTGTGTTATATCCATTAAATGTTGCAACGTTTTTAATATATTTTAATTCTTTGGTAAATCTATTTTCATTTAAAGGTGTGTTAAGAAGTCTGTAGATCAATGAATGAAAAACTGCTCTTTTTTGGTGTGGAGGGTGGTTGGAATCTTGAGTGATGTATCTATCAGTGTGTGTTTCTTTCTGTATATGTCAAATTCAATTTTGTTGTTTGTTTTTATCATCATGACATCTAAAAAGGGGAGTAAGCCGTTTGATTCTATTTCTGTTGTAAAATTTATTGTTGGATAAATGTGATTTATTTGATCAGTATTGGTTTATGTCTTGATTTTTGTCGAAACTGCAAAATGTCATCTACATATCTAACCCAGATCCTAGGAAATAAGGCAAAGTCTCTTTTGCAAATATTTCAAAATGGCTCATGAAAATATTTGCAACTAGACATGAAGAAGTTACCATTGCTGTGCCATTAGTTTGGGAATAGAATTTATCTTGAAAAGCAAAAGTGGTTTGGGACATGCATAGGTTTATTAAATTTAAGTATTCATTTATTTCATCATTGGTCAAATTGTTTGAATGGAGCCAATCTTTTATTAATTCGGATGTTACTTCTATTGGTACATTAGGATAAAGTCCTACCACGTCAAAGGATACTAGTTGTTCATGTTCTTCAATAGTTATGTCTTTTATAGTATTGATAAATTCATATCTATTAATAGATCACTCATTTGAACTCGTTGATCACTGCCAAGAAAATTTTATAATACAATTTAATAAATTTTACAACAGAAATAAGAATCAAACGACTTACTCCCCTTTTAGATGTCATGGTGATAAAAACAAACAACAAAATTTGATTTGAAGCATATACAGAAAGAAAAACACACACTGATAGATACATCCTCAAGATTCCAACCACCCTCCACACCAAAAAGAGCAGTTTTCATTTAGATCTAGACTTCTTAACACACCTTTAAATGAAAATAGATTTACCAAAGAATTAAAAATATATTAAAAACGTTGCAACATTTAATGGATATAACACAAAACTAATGAACAATAACTGAGAGAGCAGAAATTAAAACAAACAAAAGATTAGAACAACACTTCTCCCTTTAAATCAGCAAAGAGTAAATGGACTGAGTATGACATATAACTCTAAGTCTGCCAATAAAAGAAAATTACCAAAAATAAAAACTACAAAATGTGTGTTAAAACCAATAAATCTTTTAAAAACCAAATTAGAAAACCTAAAGAAAAAACATCAAAAATTAATATGTCTGGTATTTATGAAATTGTGCAGTGAATGTGAAAAAATTTATATTGGACAAACTAAAAGATCAATAAATACCCGATACGAACATTTTGGCCCATGCACAATATGGAAGATACAGAAAATCTGCAATTGCAGCACACTCCATATTACAGGACATTCTTTCAACATCAATAATCTCAAATTAATCAAACAAATTGTCAAACCACAACACTTGAATGCCTGGAGTCATATTTCATCAATAATTCAGGAAAACATAAATTACTCAATAATGAAGATGGCCTATTATGAATTCAAAATGTTAGATCTCATCACATCAGAACATCAACATAATATATATATAACTTAAAATTTAATTTAATTTTAATCTTAAATTGTATCATATGTTTTTATATAACCTGCCAAAACAATAATAATTACTTTGTATTTCTTTGTGGAACAAGCCTGAAAGATGATAGCGCTATTGAAAGCCTTGACCAAAAATAAAATTTAATATATTGGCTTTTGTTTTTTTTTAATTATTATATCAATGCTTGTAAACAGTTGTTTTACAATATGTTATAAGAATTTTATAGTCTTACCTAAAAAGAGACATCTAAGTTTTTAATGATATTACTAAAATCTAATGATTGTAACAAGTTTGTTGAAAATCCAGTTGAATTGTAATAAAGAGCAAATTTAAAAATTTTGCCAACTAAAAGAATTTTAAATTTTCAATGTTTTAGAATTTCACACTCTATGGTATAGCATAGATAAATAAATGTTTTGTAACCTTGAACATGCAATAGTCAAGGAAACTACCCACCTCATTAAAAGACTTCTGAGCCAAATTGGATTTTAGATGCGTTTAAATCTTGACACTTTCAGTTTGCTTGGTAACTGCGAGGCAAATATTTTAAGACTACCGTTTGGTGTGTCTCAGTTTGGTAGTCACCCCACATTCTAGTGATTTGGAAATATTTATGGTATAAGAATACCATTGCATTTTGATTTGAGAAAAGCACTGTTCTAAAATGTACAGAAATGTAACAGGATGATTACCTAAGAGTCTGTATATTATCAATTTCAAGGTATACAGTACGTACTTTCATGCTGGTTATATTTCAAAGGGAGCTAAAGGTGAGATGATTGGTGCTGGTGTACAATGTCAGTGAAACGGTGGGAGGGGAAGTGGTTAAGGAAAATAAGGGTTGAGGTAAAGCCTCTTACGGCTTAGAATGGATTGCAACTCCCTTACGTTCTTGAAATGGGTTTTAGATTATTTGACACTTTTCCTTATCTTTTTGAATTATTCCGAGTTTGTGTTTACTTAATGTTTATTATATCAAATTTAAGTAAATAGAAAAGAAATATGTAAAGGTTTGAAATATACAGGGTGTCCAGTAGTAGCGGATCAAACTTCACCGTGATTTGTCAGGCCATAATAAACAAAGAATTCCTATAACACACAGTCCTATCTCGCTGAGTTTTCCATCTGTATGTCTGTATATGTTTCTTACTAAATAGTTTTATCTCCGAGGTCCCTTAAACTTTAAGGTAGATCAACAGGAATAACAATACGTGGCGAATGTTTTATGAATATTTACACCAAGTTTGTTGTTCTAAGATAGTTAACAACGGAGAAATGTAAGTTTTCTGAGCG